>JAHZNC010004154.1:0-11441 GCA_027744095.1 Zhuqinia jingwanae | reverse complement strand
CAGCAGCACTCCTACTAAACACACGACGTAAAATTCTCCAACTTCCGCATTTCCAAACTATCTTGTTCACGTCAAGGCACACACGTCAGGCATGACGAAACCTGGCATGAATGACAACATAATATGCGTATACCTACATACATAAATAAATATATGTACTGACAATTCCACCAGCTAACCACTAGAGAAAGAGAGAAGAAGAAGGGAAAAAAATGAATGGGCTCTTGCTTTAATTGAAGAGGAGCATAGGGAGGAGGAAGAAGAGAGATGTGTAGTAGTACCAAGTGAAAAAATATTTATCCATAATTACATAATAATTTTTGTACTAGAAGAAGTAGTCGTAGCCGTGCGGTCATTCATCCATTCTAGAACAGGCTGTTGTTGGAGATTAGATATTTTGGCCAACATACAAGAGAAAGTACCTAAAACAAGAAGAGCGATGCTGATTGTGAGAGAAAGTACCCCTTTTTTCGCTCTCTCTCTCAGAGTATTTGTGTATGTGTGCCGGAAAAAACAAGAAGAAGTTGGCTTTGCTTTTGTGGTTTGTTGGTTGCAGCTATGCTGCTGCTGGTAGTAGTAGTAGTAGTAGTAGTAGTAGTAGTGTTGTATCTCTCTCAACTTGTCTTCTTTTTTTGGTTTCGGTTTACACACATCTATTTTTTTTTTTGCTTACGTTTCCTATTGCTTCCATCCATCCATCCTTACAAAAAAGTATCCCTCCCTCAATGCATCAACCATCCATCTTTTTTCCCTACTTTTCTCTCTCTCTCTCTCTCTCTCTTGGTTCTTCCTTTAGCCTTATTATGATAATAGAAGGAGAGGAGAGCAACCGTTCCATGCCAAGAGGCTAGCCCATACCACCATAGCAGGCCAAGTCAGGCCACATGATTGAGCAAGTAAGTATACTACTACTTCTACTACTACTATGCTGCCATGCCAAGCCACAGCTGCAATTTGTTCTACAATAATTAATCCTGACAGAGAGGAATTAGGACGAATTAATTTATTAACTTGAAGGAGAAAGCAAAGAAAGAGAGAGAGAGAGAAAAAAGAACCTGGCGGTTCATCATGATCATGATCATGATCATCTTCCAACTTGACTACCAACCAAGATCAATACTGAGCTGTAGAAGAACATGTGCGTTTACTACGCATTAAACCTACCACCCACACAAATCATATGGTTCATCATACTCTCTACAAATTGTGACATGACTCTGTGTGTACACTAACTTAACTGGTCAACAAGTCACAAGCCGTGGTAGTGGTGGTGGTGGTGGTGTGAGCAGAAAAATAAATGTATGAGCAAAGGGTCTTATCCTATTATGCAATTTTCTGAGAAATAGAAAGAAAAGGTACTACTTCTTCTCGTATAAGAAAAATATGTATATCATATTTGAACTAGGGAAAATAGCGGCTGCCGCCGCATCCTCCATCATCATATCGCATCAGCCTTGCCATAAGGCATATTATTAGACACATGCACACAAAAAATAACTATACCGAGGAAACCGGCAGCAGCAAAAAAAAAAGAAAAAAAAGAAGAAGAACAGACGCCTGTCTTGCTTCCACAATACATTATGTAATCCACAAACGAAAGCAAATATTATACATACATTTTATATTATCTGTCTATCTATCTCTTTTAAGTGCATATCCCAAATAGATATATAATCTAAATGCCGGTTCTATTTTCTTTTCTTTTTTTCCTTTCTTTTTTCTCTCCAGTTTCCTTGTTTCTTGTTCTTCGCCACACTGGATCAATAATCTCCTGAGTTTCTCAACAGCACGAGCATCACATGCAGACTTGACTATATCAAAAACAGTTTTTTTCTTCTTATTCTTCTGTTCTTACTTTTTAGCATCACCATTTTTGCCGCCGCCGCCACCACCACCGACTGAACTCCCACACCACGACTCTGTTCAATTTTTTTTTATAAAAAAAACTCAACTCTTCTCATCTCTTTCTCTCCGCACTACTTTTTTTTCAACTACTAGTCTACATTTTTTTTGCATAAAAAGTTCATGTCTTCAAAATGAACGAAATTCCGTTCATCCTCATCTCTCTCTCTCTCTCTTTTGTGTGTGTCTGTGTGAAAAAAAATCGTCTGCTGCATAATATTCCATATTAAACTGAAGGGGATATATAACACACACACACACACGCAAAAAAAATAAAAATAAGAGAGGAGCGGTAGTAGACCAATGACCGTCTTTTGTTATTAATGACTTTTTTCTCCTTTTTTCTGTCTTAGAGAGTGAATGGCTAAAAAATTCTTTTTTCTTCTTCTTCTCCTATCCTATATTTTTCCAATCCATTCCTTTCCATTTTTCTCAACTATTTTCATCTTCTTTCTATAACTACTATTATTATTGCTATTAGCATTATTAGCTAATGCCACCAACACGATCGTCATTCCAGATTCTATACTTTTTTTTCACTCTTACCCACAACCACTTTTGTACAAAAAAACTGTGTTGTTCAAAGTTCAGTCGTCTTTGTCTTCTTTTTTTGTAGTTTTGTCGTAGTGGTGGTGATAAAGGGAAAGTTGCAGAATAGAACAGAACACTCTCACAGAGAGACAGAGAGATGCATAAAAAAGGAAAGAAAATAATAAAAAATAATAAAATTAGCTATATGTATGTTTGAGAAAATATCAAATGGCAGTGCCCTGTAACAAAGTAGCGAAAGCATCATATTCGAGGAGCCTCTGGAAACAGTGGCTCAATTCAATAAAAAAAATGACACAAGAATATAATCTTGCTTGCTTTGGCTGATGATGATGATGATCATCATCATCATCATCCGCTTCCTGTGTCGTTTAATGAATGACACAACAGCTGTGTATGTGTGTGTGTGAGCCAGCCATTGTGTTGTATTATCAACTTTTATTTCACAAGAATCCACACACACACACACACCAGTACCACCATCATACCATATGGCCATATATACACTGTATTTACAGAATTAGAATCTCGACCCCACAAGCTACAAAGACAACAATATATATATACATGTATATATAAATATATAGCAGATCCACTCACATATTTACTACTATCATCAAACTTTCTTTTCTTTGTGGCAGCAGTTCTACTACTGCTGCTGCTGCTGGTGGTGCAATAACAAAAAATTGAGTTTTCTCCCATTCGGGTGCATGTGGATGTAAAGGAGCTTTACCACTTATTTTTGTTCTATGAGAAAGTGAATGGGCTGGTGGTGTTATAGCATGGCGAATATATATTTATGCTCATGATTGCTTGCTGTTGGTGTGTGTATGTGTGTGTTTGTGGTATAGTCAGAGAAGTTTGGAATGGTTTGGGCGACGAAGAAGACGACGACAACCAGGAGCCAGTGCGAAAATGTGGAGTTCCGCTGTATATACATACACACAAAATACCAAAGGGACTCTCTGCTCACTGCTTTCCACCATCTGCATTCATACTCAAACACACATACAATAAATGAACATGGACAACAATTTGCAAAAAAAAAGTGGGGTACCACCACCATATTTGCAATGTTAGTGGTGGTGGTGGTGTGGTATTTGTAGCGGCAATAATAATAGTCAGAGCAATCATCCTGGACAATCCTTTTTCTTGTTACTATAAAAGAAAACCAATTGTTCTGATTTTAGGAGGACCAGGGCAGGACCCATAGTAGTACAAGTACTACTACTGCAGTAAGGGTACTACTACCATTCCAAAATATAGAGCAACCCAATTTGCTCTAAATTCTTAGCAGAAAAAACATTGTCTACGAATATATGTTTTTTAATTGCAGCATTTACTAAGCCATCAATTAAATGCGTTGCGACCTCCACTACGTATTTCTGGAAAAAATAAATAATAATCTGTACACCAGAAAAAAACACTAATAAAAAGAAGAAGAAAATAAAAGAAGAAAGAAAAACAAAACAAAAAAAGTTCCTGGAAAAAATGAAACTTGCTTCTATTTTTTTCTATTTGTCAGAGTCTCTGGAGAGAGAACACACATTCAGTTTTTTTCTTTTCTTCTTATTTTTCTCTCTTTTGCTTTCCCTTACTTCAATCTTGTTCCACCACTCGCACTCTGACGTAATTATGTATTAAGTTTCATTTTCGTTTTTTTTACTCTGTGTATTATTTTGTTTCCATTTTGGATTCTTTTTTTATATTCCACACACATCCAAATAAGTAGCAAAAGAAGTATTTATGTACTCAAGTTGGTGGTATATTAACAGAAACAAGAAATAAACAAACAATCCCAAAAGAACCCCAGGAAAACTGGAATAGTGCACAAATAAAAGTGAAAGAAATAACTGCACAAGTCAGCGAAAAAAATAAATATATATACCACATCACACAGTCCAAAAAACTTGAGAGAGGAAAATATGTATTTAGCTCAAGAGAAATAAGCCCAATAACTCGGAATGAATGGGTAAAAATTAACGAATACTTTGTTACTGTCATAATAACAATAATGGCAGTAATAATAATCATTTGTATCAGCAAATAAAAAAAAATTATGGACTAACTACTACCACTACCACTTATACCATATGCATTCAGATTTACAAGTGGAAGAAAAGAAGAAAAGAGGAAACTCAAAAACACAATCATCATTAATATGATCCCTTTTCCTTACGCATGCAGTTAATTTTAAAACAATACCTATCATTCCACATTGTTTTTGTCTTCATTCATTAAGCAAAGTATATATATTACGGGAAGGAATGTAAGTGGAGAAAATCAGAGTTTGTATGTGTTAAAGAGAGAGAGAGAGAGAGAGAGAGAGAGCTTAAGTTGGTCGACTGAGAGTGGAGTGGCAGTAAAGTAATAAACTGGAATGAAATATTATTATTCACCAGAATCTCACTCACTCTCTCTCTCTCTCTCTCTCTTAGCCCAGGATAGAGAACAGAACATCCTACCTCTACGAGAGATGTGGAAGTAGTAGAAGGAGAAGAAGAACAATACTGTTGGATTGTTATTATTGCTGAATGTGCAATTCTCAATCTGTCCGGACTCTAAGTTGTAATTGTAGTGGTAGTAATAGTATAGTGGCATAATGAAAACTTCAGAGAGAAAGAGAGGGAAAGAGAGAGGGTGAATGATGCATGCACTACCACCACCACTACCACCACGATTCTCACATAGCAATACATTTTCCAATGGTGCATCAATTCTTTTAGTTTCTCTACTGCTCTCCACTTACTACTACTACTACTCCTCTCAATATTTCACAAATGACTGAACTTGACTCATTTACTGCATGATCAGCAGTAGCATAGCAGCAAAATTATAAGTGAAAGAAACACCAACACACACACACACACTCTCTTTCTTTCCTCATTTTCTTCTTGGCTTTCACTTTGCACACAACTGAGTAGTAGCAACAGCGGCAGCCATACCATATGCCATCATGATTACCTTTCCTTATATTTTTCCAGGGGAAATTTAATGAAAATTAAGCTTAGACGAATTAAAGAAAAAAGAATGAGAAAGGAGAGGGGGGAAAAGAAAAAAAATTAGAAGACATAGTGGTAGTGGTGGTGATAGCGGTGTATGGTGGTGGTTTTTTTGGAGGAGTGGAAGAAGAAGAAGATGAGATGCCACCTTTGAGCTTGAGCAAAGTATCTAAAGACATAATAATAAGTACAAGTAGTAGTAGTGTACTGTATTTGAGAACAAAAGCTGTGTAGTGGTATCCAGAAGAAGAGAAAAAAATACATTCTCCCCTCATACAACTTTAGGATTTCTTAAAGAAAGAAATGAGCCCACTTTTGATTCTCTGTTTAATTGAACCAATCGCTCCTGATGCGTTTCTTCTTCTTCTTGGAAGGCTAGATGTTTTTTTGTTTTATTCTGTTCACTAGGAAGTAATGTATGGAAAATAAATACACACACACTCAAGCATATAAGTTCTGAGTTTCTTCAGTATTTTCTTTCTTTCTTTTTTCTTCTTTGTATAAAACATATTGCCTTTCACCTTCTGACTTTCAATTCAACCATCAGGATCTGTAGCATCAGCACCCTTACTACTAATTCTCTACTGCATCCTTATTCTTTACAAATTAATTCATGTGAAACCAAACCAAACCAAGATCAAACTGACCACCTACTCTATACCACCACCCAACTTGATTAAAAAATCTATCCTCGAATTTATTTTTTCTTAGTTTCTCAAAAGCCCGAAAAAAATAATCAATGTTCCGTTGATAAACACACACACACACACACACACAAACACATATTATATGCACCTACACACTTACAAACACATTTTTGTTCCATTGTCGTTTCTTCTTTTTCCCCATTCTCCTTTTTTTCTCCAACCGAATTAATTTCAAAAGTAGGAAGAAGAAAAAGAAGAACGGCAAAGTACAAAAAATCTGTGTGACTACTAACTATACTACGTACAGAAAAAAAGTAAAAGAAACTTTTCTCCCCCATTTCTCTTTCTTCTTCACTTTATTTGGTTCTTTTCTCTTTTCCATTTCTTGAGAAAAGGCACGACCATACCATGTCAATACCATGACGATGTCGAGGACGACGACGACTACTACGGCAACAAACGACAAACCAGCAACAGAATAAATACCGTAAAAGAAAATATATTATGATCACACCCTCACTCACAGATGTAGGGTCCCAGTATAACAACCTTGACGACACATCCGGTAATCTACACCCTTTTCCATCCATCCAAAAAAAAAAGAAAAAAAAACCAACAAAGCAATACTCCCAGACACATACTTTCTTTTCACAACACATTTTATGCACGACCAAAAAGACAAATGCACAAAGTATACAGCAGTATCATCTCGCATCATATCCGATACTGCTCTTGTGATGCAATCCTTTTTTTATTTTTTGGTTTTCAGTCTCATCCAAGCTTATTTTTTTCACAAAGTAACCGAATGAGCAAAGTGCATCCAAAGAAAAAAAGAGAAAAGAAGAAATACTTTTCTTTTTTTTAACTGATGTTGCCTTGTCTTCTTTTTTTTATCTCTCTATTTTCTTCGAAATACAATATATAGAGACATGATGATGATGATGATGGCATCCTCATTTTTTTTCTTTTTTCTTTTTTTTCCAATTCTTCTATATATAGCTTTCTATGTATTGGGATGACCAGAAACCATAGAAAACATCTTTATTCTACTATTTTTACAAGCAAACAAAATGCTTACAAATAAAAATATATATCTGCATCATTCATTCTAAATGCATACCAGAAGCATCTACGTTCTGTCCCAAATATTTTTGGTAGCAATATCAAACAACAAAAAAAACCAAAAGGCATTGCAAAAAAAATTATCTTTTTTTTTGTATCAAACTTGCTACCTGATTTACAATATTGGTAAGGTATTTCCTTTTTAAAGCTTTTCGTCCCTCCAATACTAGTTTTTTTTATATGGGTGGTGTTAAGGCTGGGAGTAACGCTAATAATGATACTACTACAAACCAAAAAAAATCGGATAAAAAAATCTTTTATTTCCCAAGTTCAATCCCACTATATATTTTTATCCACCCACCACATCCTCCTCCTCTCTCTCTTTTTCTTCCCATAATAAAAATCTCGCAGCAATTTTGTTGGAATTTATTTGAGAATATATTTTTTTTCTCCACCAAAATCATTATGATTTTTGTGTGTGAGTAGAAGAAGAAGAAGATTCAACTTGAACCAAAAAATAAAAGTGATCAGGACTCAGGACAAGGGAGAGGATGATCAGGATGATTACGATGATCGCAAGAAAGAAGGAGAAAAGAAGGGGAGAAATATATATATGTATTTTTGTAAGTATATTCCCCTCAGGAGTAAAAGAAAAGGACAAAAACTTTTTTTCTTGTGTTTCTCAAACTCCCCCATTATTAGCGCGCCTATTATTATAAAAACTTTTTTTCTTCTTCCGTTCACTATTTTGTTTCTCTCCTCTTCAACTTGTCTTTCTCTCTTGCACACACGCAGACCCTTTTGTACATCCTTCCGTATGTCACACATTCCATCACAGCAGTAGCAACAGCACTGTTGCAATGATGGTAGTGGTGGCAGCATCATCTCTAGTCATTACTATTATTATTATTATTATTTTCATCATCTACTGTCATTATTATCCTTCCGGGTGGCCCCACACTTTTACTCTCTTGCATTGTTATCCTTCTTATCCCATCTTAACGAAGAAAACAACAAGAACAAGAAGACAGGGAAAATCTACTTTCACACAAAGTAATAATAATGTGCTTGCGTGTAGATGGTTGCAATAATAATCACAATTGTGTGTGATGGGGATGGTGGTGGTGGTGGTGGTCGTCGTGTGAGATCATGTAGAGATGAGAATGACCATGCTCATCATCATCATTATTATTATTATAGGCAGACAAGAAGAAGAAAAATATATATAGGATTATTGCTACTGCACGAATCAATATCCACCGGATATGTATAGAGAAAAAATGTTGTATATATAATCTCTTTGGTACTGAGTACATTCCAGTACTAATAATAATAATAATTAAAGTGATATTATTATTATGATGATAGGGAATAATATGAGAAATATGAACTTCCATCGTCTCGCGAGAAGCAGAGGAGCACCCTAGTAGTAGTAGTAGTAGTATGAGTAGTTGTTTGGTGTGGTATGTTCCGCTCCTTGTCAAGTTATCTTGAAAAAAATGTAGTAATAACCGTTGGCTTGATGGTAATAGGTTGGTTATATAATCATCATATTCTCAGTTTCCGTCTTTTTCCCCAATTTTATCCTCTATAAAAAATACATAATAGGTGCACATACACATGCACACACACGTGCATACAGCAGAAGCAGAAGAAGCTAGAAAAGAAATAAAATAATTCTTCTCCGAAAAAAGATTATTGTGATTATTAATATTATTTTCTTCTTCTCTGATGAAAAATGCACAAAGAAAATGAAAGAATGTGAAAAGTTTGGCAAAAAAAAATTTTTTTTATTGGTCTGGGTAATCAATAATCCCAAATATTATTATTATTATTTTTAAAAAGATAAAGGCTACTACTTCTGCAATAAAAGCAGGGAAATTTATTATTGAATACTATTACTAATTTATTTTACTTCTTATTATGAAAATAAAACTATTAATTACTATCAAAACTTTCCCACAATAATTCACCGGAATTGCTTTCAAAACTGCACCTTATATATTTTCTTTTTCATCTTCAGCCTCTCTCTCTCCTCATATCCCTTTATTTATCCCTCAAATGCATGAAAATTAACAATAAAGAAAGAAAGAAAAGTTTGTCAAAGAAGCTTTTGTTTTATTATCCCTCCCCCCAAAAAAATATATATATGCATCAATATACAGTCAAACTTGTTGGAAATCTTGTTCATTTTTCAAGAAAAAAAAGAGAAAAAAAAGTTACTTTTCTTTCCCAATTTTTGGAAATAATAAGAGACTATTCAATATATTTACAAAAAAGAAATCTGCTTTTTTTAAACGAGATATCGAGCATACTGTTCAACTCTAAAATAAAATATCTTTTTTTCTTGCAAACTTTTCATTTTGCTGTGCTTTTCAAAAACGTGTGTATTATATATATATGTATGTGTATTTTATTATTATTATCTTCTACTTTTTTTCCAATGATGTCTACTGTAATATGCAGAATTGTAGAGTAGTAGCAAGAATCATTTAAAGTTTATCAAGCTCATCATGATAAGCACTGAGAGAGCACACGGTGCACTGCTGACTACTGACTACGACTCCTTCATTCCACTACCACCACCACTACCACCACCACCACCACCACCAGCTGCAAACATTCCAAAAGATTTACTGTCATTTCCTCTTTCTCTCTCTCTTCCTCTCTATCTTCATCTTCAGCTGCAATTGTGTAGTAAAGAATGCATAAACCATGTCAGATGGTGTTGATGTTGTCACTGAAAAAAAGTCGCACACTCAAGACGAAGACTACTACTACTATTATTATTATATGAGCTTGTACTTCGTTGTATTGTTTTCTTTTTTTCCGGAAAAGGAAGCAGAAAAGAAAAAAAACTGAAACGATACTCTATCTTTTTGCAGCATCAGTAGTAGTAGTAGTAGTAGCAGCAGTTTAAAAAAGACAAAAGGGTTATTATTATTATCATAGTCTTTGCTAAAGTTTGGAGAAAAAACGGAGTGGATTATAATAATAATATTTTTTACACTTTTTTTCTTCTTCTTCTTCTTCTTCCACCATCTCACTCTCTTCTATACACTCACATATTTTTTTGTTTTCTTTCCATTTATATATATGAAGCAACTGTGTGAACTGCAAGCAGCTTGCTTGACTGCTGCTGGTGCTGCTGCTGGAAGAAAACGATAAAAAAGACTGCGACTCTGAAAGTCATTTTTAAAAGGAGAAAGATTGTAACACTATCTAGAAAAAAATGACATCATCTTCTTCTTCTTCTCCAGCAGTAGCAGCAGTAGCAGCAACATTAAACCATTTTCATGGTGTTGCTCTCGGTTGGTTTTTTTTTGCATCTATAATATGCAAGTGTGCGACAATGACAACATTCTAAGTATATATATATATTTATATTTTTATATATAAATTTTGTTGGTAACTGCTGCTGCGTAAAAGTGAGAATGAGAGGAAGAGAGAAAGAGAGACAAGTAAAAGATCATTTCCATGATGATGATCATGATGATGATACTTTTTTTTTGCATTGTTTAAGAGTATTATACTATAATGTCATGTTATATGCCGCACACGGAGCAGCAATAGAAGAGAGTTGCTATGTGAACAATAATGTAATTTAATATTCCCTTTTAAAAAATATTGATATTATTGCACCATTTATTTTTTTTATAAAAAATAGAAGTGAATACCAAACACCATCAGGCAAGGACAGTAACAAGTAACAAAAAATATATATAGCAGTATAGTATCAAAAGCAACGACAAGTAAGAAAAGTCAACTTTTTTTTCCTGCAACGCAAAAGAAGAGAGATAGAGAGAGAAAGTTTAGAGGGACAATAAAAATCACAGGGAAAAAAGTCAACGACGGCAAGGAATGAGAGAGAAGGACGACGAACATTGTAACAACAACAGTAAATATTGCAGGAGAGCTAGAGAAGGGACACAAAAAAATGGAAATAAATTTTCCTGGTGTCTGTTGCTTTTTTTGGTAGAGAATCGGCAAGTTAGAGGCTAAAAAAGATAGAGAGAGAGGGAGAGAGGAAAAAACACAAAGACGACCAAGAGGAGCACAAGAAATAGGAGGAGGAGAATAGGAAAAAAGAAAATGTGTTTAAAATGGAAATGAAGCTCATTGGAAATGGGTGTTGCTGAAGAAAAAACGTAGAGAGAAAGAGAGAAAGAGAGAAAGAGAGAGAGGATATCGTTGGATCGGCTGACGACTTTTTATTTCATATTTATCATTTAAGAAGAAAAAATGTGAGCATGATAGTGTGTGTATGTGTGTGTGTTGG
>JAHZNC010004153.1:0-15061 GCA_027744095.1 Zhuqinia jingwanae | reverse complement strand
ACATGAAATCGTACAGCCCTCCTTTATTTAGATATTATCCATGAACACACAATACTTCTTTCTGAATCAATGGTGAATACACCTTTTTTAGTCACACACAGCAAGATTAAATGAGCAGTATACGGTACTGATCAATAAGGAAAGGATAATAAAGGAACGCATTTTATGCACCCGTATGTTGACATATTATTTTTACCATTACAAAATATTACTCGTTTGTAAATTTTTCCTACTGAAATACAAGTTAACTTAATACTGTTACAAATCCAAGCACATTTTTTACATTTAGTATATCACCAGCGAGTCTTTGGTATCCTAATTATACTCATAATGTATATAACACTAAAGTTCAACTTGCAATAATTTTAAAAACATTAACAAAATATTAATGATCAAAACCCACGTGAAAACTAATTATTAAAAACAACGAACACACACTTTCAGATTTTATACAAAACTAGATGTTTTACTATTAACCCTCTGATGCAGCTATAGTACTTGTACTCATATATATGTATACATATACATATATACGTCTGGAAATATTGATATAACGAACACAATATTAAGCAAAGCAACAAACAGAATCACTTGAACAAACGCGGAGGATTGATAGTCCAGCCCATACATAGAAGAGATTACCATAAAAAAAACTCCAGACAGAGGACAACCAACAGAAAACATAACGCGTACTGGAGGTTTTCTTTTACACCTGGACAATGTGATATTTTTGTTTCTGTATAGAAAAGAATCCTCAAAACTTATCATAAAATGGGACCGATAAATAAATGCAACCCTTCATATAATGCATGTAGTAGAGGTATGTACACGTAGAGCTTTGGTTTTAGAGTGGTAGTAAGCATGTTCAGGAAGAAACAAATAACTTACAAAATTACAATAGTGCGTAGTTAATGTAATAATAATGATAGTTAATAGTATACAGTATATCATAATAATCGAGATTTTACTAACCGGAACGATTAACTTTAGCTTTCATTATATTTCCCTTCGGAGGTTTTCCTTTTAATTTTTCTTGCTGGAAGTTTCTCGAATTCAGGATCAACATGTTTAGACGATGCCATTCTATTACAACGCCTTGTCGTCCACTTATTTGAAGTATGAAGCTTAATCAGTCTGTTTTTTTCCGATAAAGCAACTGATTTTCTCAAACAATTTTGAACAGTATCTGGTGAAGGGGTCGAGGTACCGTTCGGGGTCAATTGCGAACTTCCGTGGATAAAAATATGGTCTCTGAGTCGCATACGTTCTGAAAAAACTGTTTCCATAATTGGGCAGTTCTAAAACACAAATATTATTTTGAAATATTAACCATTTATAAGTACGAACTCTAAAACGTGAGCGAAAATTCTATACGTATCAACGCATTCACAAAAGCCATACACATATTCTTAAAGTCTTATACCAACGAACTTTGGCCGACCTCCGGGACTCGTATTCATAGCCAGGAAAGTCATCGTCATCATCTACTTTCAACGAAACTTTGCAAGTTGAATTATCGTCCTGGGTTAATTTCTTCATACATATAGTATATATATTATCAAGGCCGCATGTTGGACACCAAGTACTATAAAAAAAAATTACCAGTGACACACAAACTTGTTTACGAATATACAGGAATATTATAGGAATATGTACATACCCGCTGATTAGACATTTAGCACATACACCACAAACGACGTATGACCACGACTTTTGCATATACGCCAAAAATGTTTTGGTCGTAAGTTGAGCTTCAAAATGATCCCTAAATCCCCCTGGGCAATTCTTTTTGAAGAAATTCAAAATATTGTCCCTCGAACTTGCAAAGATGGAAGGAGTGTAACATTTTTTAATTACCTATACAATAACGATATGAAATAATTTTTTTTGTTATATAGTACACTTATATATAGGTATAACATAATGAAATAATGAACACTTATGCAAATATTTTAAAATATACCTTGGGTAATTGGTATCTGTGCAAATTCATAACAAAGTAATTCTTTTTGTTGAGTTTTAATATCGTTTTTATCTTTTCAAAAACATACTCGTATTTACTTATCGAGAAACGTTGTGATTTGGCTGCCGGTGGTTTGGACTTGGACTATGGAGAAACAAATTTCGATAAATGCACAATTAACTCCAATAATATCTCCGCAATAATTAAAATGATGACTTACAGCTTTCTTCTTGCATGGAATTGTTTCCCCATCGTATTCCTTGTTACTTTCTAGGGCTTTTATGGTTTCCTCCAACTGCTGCGGCCAAAGATCATCTAGAAAGTGTGGCATCGACGTATAAAACTCGGTCAATGATTTTGGACACCAATCATACAGCGTCTATAACATAATGTACATCTTATATGTATTTTGTTACAAGCGAATCTTTTGAGAATGCATCATATGATCACTACAAAGATGAACGCTATAAATATTTATTGGGAAAGCAGACAAGATCAAGCATCAGCATTGCTGATTAAGAATTATCTAGAGAGCATTATTAATTGCTGCTACACTGATTCAGTCATGGCGCTAGCTTTCAATTTTCAGGCAAGATATAAACAATACAACCGAATAAAACATTATGTTGTGAGGCGAAGGAAACTAGTACTACTAATACTGCAGCACAGTTAAATTATAACAAGGCAACACTGCTGTTATTTTTATGTTACTTACACTGTAGCTGTCCAAAACTCCAAACTGTACAGCAGGTTCCATAAAATCTACATACCAGCTATTTAACTTGTTCTGCGTTAAGTTTTGTTGACCTGTTGGCCGACGGTAAAATATGTATTCTTCATCCGATCTACAAACCACATGTACATAGAGAAAGTGTATGTAGAGTAGACATGCCAAATTCATACACTTTTTTTGAACAACCCTTATTTAAATTTACTTACCCCGGCGGACAGGACCATAAGAACGTCCTTAGAAACCCGACTTCTGCTAGATATGTTAAATATGCTATTAAAATAATTCGGTAAACACTTGGCCTTAAGGATGAAGGTTGGAATAGACGTACGGAATCAATCATAGCTATGTACGCCGTATTTCGATTCGGTAGAGGGCACGCACTATCGTATTCCTGCACGCATATCGCAAAAAACATAAAGCATCCATTGTCAGTCTCTTGGAAGCACACTATAAATCGAGACCTGTAAAAAAAATTAAGAAATTAATTACTTAGACATCAAAACATAATGCATAAAAAGGAAGAAAAAAATATATACTTAGTATATTTCAGGAAACTTACGTGTAGGGAAAGTGCTTTGGAATTTCAAATTTTTCCAAAAACGTGTGAACTTCATATTTGAGTGTAAACACTTTAGGCAAACTTGAAATTTCTCTAATAAAGACATGCCTGAAATTCCCTTCAATTAACCCATTAACACGTTTTTCAATGTACTCTGACAACACTGTTTTGGGAGGAAGAAGCGCTAGAGGCTCGAAGGAGTATGTTTGCGTGTTAGCCATGTTTGCCGCAAAATGTTCGTAAAAACGAATTCAAACTTACTTGTAACTTTTTACTAAATGTTTAAACTAATACTCTATAAAAGCAAACACGTGGACTACACTTTTAATACACTTAATTTTGTCAATATCCATGAAACTAGTTCCGCTGCTCAAGTACTTACGTTTTTGTGCGGGCTGATTGCTGTTTTTTTTATCTTCTCCCAGACAGGGACAGTGCGTGTAGTGGCATCCGGGCCGCCCACTTTTCATTTTTCATTACTCTCACAACATTACAACATTACAACATAACTGCAGAAAGGGATAAAGTAAGCCTATTTTGCAGCAACTTAACATTCGTTTAATTCCTGCATGTATCATGCATGAAATGATGATGATATGATGTAATTTGCATATATGATAAGAATTTCAATATTATTGTATGATCGTCTTATTGGTTCAAATCCAGTTTTTCATCAAATGATAAAATGCAAAATTACTACAAAATTGATAATCAGTTTTCCACGCAATTGCTGTATGTTGTAGTTTATTTACGTCTTTGCCATGATTTGTTACGGTTTTGTTAGGGTTTCTGTCGTGTAGATAGGTATATATACGAACATGTACAAACACACTCATAGGAGGATAGGATATGAGTCATTCATATAGGTCCTCTGGAACTATATACCTATTCAAGCTTTCGCTACGCTGAAATGTACGCGTTATCAATCACAAAAGTATTAAAGTAAAAGCCAAATAAAATGTTTGTGTCGTGTGATGGGAATTGCATGTTTAATTCAAACTATAAAAAAATGGGTACTTATAAAGTCTCATATTTCGCCAAGTTGATTTTCTTCATCTGTGTAAATTCGTGTCTGCTTTTTTTTGCATTCGCATGTAGGATGACGACGAAAATATTGGCGTTTGGGATCCATCGAAAATGTTGGTGTATGATTTTATTAACAACATGACCAATTTTTGCCCTGATCCTGGAGCTGAAATAAAGTATTTGAATAATCAATATCGTACTTCAGTAAGTAATGATATTTTACTTTTGTTTTTGCATTATGTAGCTGTCCCACATAGAAATTGATCTTGCTAGGGCAAGGCGTATACGTGAGCTTGGTAAACGATCGAAACATTCGTTCCAAGCAAACATGTAAATTAAGAAGGAATCTATCTTTCACCTTTGCAAGCAAGTTGCAGTTATTTCGTTGAAACAATTTTTTTACATTTATTATTATTATTATTACACAGTCATCCAGTCACATATTTCTTATCTTTGACATCAAGGTTGTTTAAAACCGTGGATAAAGCTAATATTAAATAAAATATCTGATGCAACTAGTTTTATTTTTACGAATTGCGGAAAAGAATCACATGATATTATTGTAAAATTTGAAAAATAATTTATCATGGTTTCATTCTTATGTGAAATGATGGTTAATTAATTTAAAAAAAATGCTTACTCAATAATTCATGAACAGAGAGTAGTAGCATTGTAATCAATTTTACAGGGAAAAATTCGTTTACATGTACAATGTACATACTTATATTCACAGTACATATTATACAAGATACGTACAAGCCGAGGAAATTTCAATTGTAAGTGCTCCAATTACATTTTTATGAGAAGGACACGAAAACGACACCTTCCTCCCATCATAATGTTGCATGTCACTATTATATTTCAATTCGTTATAGTTATTATTATAGTTATGCCCAATTCATTTCTTTCTTTTCCCGAAAAGTGTATACATGAGCATAAAATGGTAAGGCAAGGTTGAAGGTGTAGTATATGATGGGATATACATATGATGTCTTTTGTCTGTAAAACTGAACTTGCCACGATGATGTGATGAACGCAATAAAAAAGTTATCCCAGGAATTTACTCTATTTGCATTATAACCGCTCCACTCTCCAAATATCCACTGGTTTGTCTTGACTGGAAGATTAGATAGCAATGGATGATTTTATATACCTTCTTTGTTCCAACTAGTGATGATGACTTAATTTTTTTTTTTTGAGAAATGGTCTGGATCCTGACATTATACAGAAATGTTAACCTGTAAATTGTATGAATGACTGAGTGCGTGCACTGTGCACCGAGCACTTGAAACAAATTACGCTGCATTAAAAAATAGAACACTTACTATGCATTTAGTTCAACAGTTTAACTTAACTTGGAGTATGAATTAACTATTTCTACCCAAAGAAACGATATCTTTAGAAAAAACTCTCTAGTATTCTGTCGAGAGGAAAGGAGCCAACAGGCATCCAGACGACTGTCTCATAGTACCCCTCATGTGCACACATTGCATTTTTCAATAACCCTATAACTTCTTTACCCAAATGGGCCAGGTTTTTTAATCAGTTTCAAATATATTTAGTTTCAAAATGATTCGACTGATATTAAATATTGTAGGATTATACTGTTTCTGTTGTATTTTTTCATTATTTTCGACTGGTAAGAAATTTCTAAAAGAAATCTGCACGTATCCAATTTCCTTGAGACATTTTTCTTTCTTCTTGTTACGGTTGTTTTTTGCATAACTTGAATTTCAGGAGTTGTAGGCGAACCCACACAACCTTGTGATGGTAGCCGTTTTAATGAAACCTTCAATATTACTGATTCCCAACAATGTAACATGTACCATGTGTGTTCTGAAGGAAAGGTAGAAGCGAATATCTGTGAGCAAGGGCTACGCTTCTCGAATGAATTTACAGAGTGTGTGGAGGCTGGAAGAGTGAACTGTACTGGGCGTCTTTTTAATCCACGACGTAAGTTAAGCATGAAATTCTTCTTTTGTGTGTAAATCGGAACAATAATTCATAATAATAATCTTTTGTTGTTTTATTTTTTGCATTGTAAAGTTCCTGTGAATCCAGATTCGTGCAAAATTGAGAAGGGTAGTTTTTTGTGTAAATATGGAAAGGAGTGCATCAAGTCCGAATTACTTTGCGATGGAAATATGGATTGCTTAGATGCTTCCGATGAATTTGAGAACTGCAGTAAGTACATTTTTAATAGGGATTTAAAGGACTTGCACAATAAAGATGTGGATTGATGCAAAACGTAATGATTTTTTTTAATCCATACGCCCCAATATCAGGCTCTGTGTGCATAGCTAACACAACCAAATGTGAGCAAACTTGTGTGCCTACTCCTCCCAGTTCTGGGACTCCAGCAGGAACGTGTCTTTGTAGACAGGGTTATCTTCTTTCACCGTCTGATAAAACGCGTTGTATTGATGTGAACGAGTGTGAAAAATTCGGTTCATGCTCACAATCATGCAACAATGTCGAAGGGTCATTTGTGTGTTCCTGTATGGATGGGTTCCAACTTGGACGTAATAATGTTTCATGTGAACCTATTGGTAAGTTAAATCCTGATTTCATTAAATTTTATCGCCTGCATTAAAAACCTACTTTAGAGGGATAAAAATGTAAGTATTTTTTTAAATGACGCTCTTTTTAATTTTCATAGATAGAAGGTGGAAACTCATTTACACAACCAAAACAGATGTGGGATTCCTTGCAAGGGATACAAATGGAGGAGAACGTAAAGTGCAACTCACTCATACCG
Organism: Zhuqinia jingwanae; assembly: GCA_027744095.1. Lineage (NCBI taxonomy): Eukaryota > Metazoa > Arthropoda > Collembola > Entomobryomorpha > Paronellidae > Zhuqinia > Zhuqinia jingwanae. The sequence continues at coordinate 8,022 of JAHZNC010004153.1, read as the reverse complement.
AAGGTCGTCCAGTAGCAGTGACGTACGATGCCAGAAATAATGTTACGTACTGGACTGATGCCACTTCATATTCGGAAACTATTTTTAGGGGTAGTCTGAACGGACAGTCAAATATTGAGGTCATTGCGGACACAGGTATTTAAAGTTAAGCATTAATAAATGCAAGCGTGCTTAATTGCAATTTTTATTATGGATAGGATTTCAACGAGTATTTTACTCTTTTTTTTTTAAGGAATGCTCCTACCAGAAGGAATTGCTTTTGATTGGATAACGGGTAACATTTACTTTGCGGATTCAAATTTTTCTCACATTGGAGTTTGTAGGAACGACTCCAGCATTTGTGCTGTTCTTGTTCAAGAAGCAATCGATAAGCCGAGAGATATTGCAGTCCATCCAAATCAAGGGTAAGCATTGTTTTAATAATTGTATGGAAATCAGGTATACCATTTTGTCATATTTTCATCACCAATTGAATCTAAAATGATTAACTAATTAAGTTTGCATGAAAACCTTTTTTTCTGCAGAATAATGTTTTGGACTGATTGGGGTAACGTTCCAGCAATCATGCGTGCTGGAATGGATGGAAGCTTACCGCTAGCGATAATTACTTCCAGTTTAAGGTGGCCAAATGGAATAACTGTGGACCAAGCAAACTCAAGAATATATTGGGTTGACGCTGGTACGGATAAGATTGAATCATCACTATTTGATGGGAACGACAGACAAGTGATTTCTCGGAATGCAAAACATCCATTTAGCGTTGACGTTTTTGGAGACCGTTTATTTTGGAGTGATTGGGAATCCTATGATATTAAGGTTTGACATTTAGTTAAGGTCCCTTATTCGCTGTATGTAAATGGTTTGGTATACAATGTAAGTGTGTATATTTTTTAACAGAGCGCGGCCAAATTTAACGGTGCAAACAGTAAAGTTCATTTATATGATCAGCACACCGTGTTGAATGGATTAGCTTTATTTCACATCGCTAATCAACCAATTTTGCGATCTAATCCGTGCGGAAGAGCAAGATGTTCCCACATTTGCACACTGTCTCCAATAAACCGATTCGCTTGCTTTTGTCCTGCAGGGATGGAGCTAGATAACGACCGAAAAACTTGTGTGGGTATGTTTTACAATCTTATTGCTAGTAGTCGCATTTTATCCGTCACATTGAACATTGAACCATACATAATTTGTATTCAACTTTTATGAATATGTATGTACATTATATGTATATGCTCTATTATTATTAGAGCCTCAGGATCTGCCCAAATTGGTAGTCGCCTTCAAAAGTACCATCAAGACTATGAGATTCAATACAATTGGAAAGGACGTTTTTGAGACCACCACCCTGCCGCAGATTAAAACAATCAGCGCCATAGTTTACAATCCCATCAATCATACTTTTATTATAAGCGACTCAGCATCCAAGAAAATATATGAATACAGCATAAATAGAAAACGTCTTGATGTTCTGGTTGATCAACATCTAGACATGGTTAGAGGAATGGATATTGGTAAGATTTATATTAATACGAGTATATATGAAGTCCATTTAAGACTACATAAATGATTCAAATAATGTAATAATAAATAAATGGTTAATAATAACAATATATGTTGCTCATTAGATGTTGTAGGGGAGAATCTTTATTGGGTTGATGCTGGAAAGCATACAATAGAGTCAATGTCCTTCCGAACAAGTGCAAGAACCGTGATAATGGGTGGGGTGGAAGACCCTTATGATATTTTAGTTGTGCCTGAAATAAGGTAAGATGCTTTTAAACGTTTAGAACATATATACCGAAATGCGTTTCAGCAGATATGTGTATTAATTGAATTAATTAAATTACATATATTTCAGCTCATTGTACCTGGCTAGAGTTGGTAAAAGGGGAGGAAAAATTTACAAAATGTTGCTGAATGGTTTCAGTAACTCAGTTGTTCAACGAGTGGGAGAGAAAGAACCCATAGCCCTCGCTTATGATAAGGAATTTGGTAACATTTTATGGTACGATGGATAATATTTTTAAGTATCAATTACTATACTACTGGCTTCATTCAAACATTTTATGAAAGCCATCATATAATAGCCTAAAATCTATATGAATTAAATAGGGCGGATAAAGTAAATAGAGGAATTGAAACAATATCTGCGGATGGAAAATGGAATTCTAAAATTGGTGGGAAGCAGGATGGCCCTCCTTCAGATGTCGTTAAATTTGGGAGTCAAGTTTATTGGACTGATATGTTTTCTCAGGATTTGAAATTAGCAAACCCAGGCTCCCAACGTGCTCGTCTGATAAGACTAGGAAGTTTCGACGGTAATTCATCATCGTCTACCAATGGCACCACCAATTTTCTTGCAAAAATGACAATCATCGACAGGGATTTGTCTAGCCTGGAAGAACTACGCAATAAACATGAATGCTCGACAAAAAATCCAAACAAAAAACCTTGTTCCCACGCATGTTTGCTAGCTGGTAATGGATTCACAGGTGTATGCCGTTGTCCAGAAGGTCTTGATTTGGACCAAGACGGAATGACCTGCGTAAAGCCCTCAACATGCTCCCAAGACCAATTTACATGCAATGATGGGAACTGCATAAGTAAAACGTATGTTTGTGATGGAACTCCAGATTGCAGCAACAATGATGATGAAGTTAATTGCAATCAAACCACTTGTATGCAAGGGCTTTTCAAGTGTGAAAGCAATGGCGTTTGTATTCCCGGTATGTGTTTCTACACTTATATATGCATATGAAATCTTATGATTTAAAAATTAAAGATAAAACTACAAATCAAACTAATCATTTCAAATCTATGATTACTCTCACTGTGATTTATAGACCACTGGGTATGTGACGGGGAACATGACTGCATAAATGGGGAAGATGAAATAAGTTGTAAATACGTGCCATGTAACGAAGGTACGAAGGCTATATATATTATGTATATTACTTTTTGTATTCCAACATTATGTATTCCATTGCTAACAAATGAATAATTGCCCTTATTACTTTCAGATTTCGATTTTAGATGTGAAAGCACTGGTCGCTGCATCCCCAAGTCATGGCGCTGTGATCATGCGTTCGATTGTCCGGGGGATGATTCGGACGAACGAGGATGTAACTTCACATGTCCCGATGGATTTTTCCAATGTTCTACTAACCAGCATTGCATTGTGGCTGATTGGGTAAGGCAGTTGTAAATGTTCTATTATATGTGTAGGTATGAATATTGCATATACTACTTGTTGAACTGATAACAATAATAATATGATTTAATTGACGCGTTCACAGGTATGTGACAAGGAAAAAGATTGTGAAGATGGCTCAGATGAAATGGCAAATTGTGAACACACAACATGCTCGCCGGATCAATTCACATGCCGCAGCGGTAGGTGTATTGATGAGAAGCTGATGTGCGATGGTTGGGCCAATTGCGCCCACAATGAAGATGAAGAGAACTGTACCCTGGCGTCCGAACCGTTCGGGGACCGTATTAGTGAAAATATCAACATCGTTGCCTCAGAGGACTCGGATGAAGAGGAATACGATTCCGGCAGAGGTACGACAGTAGCAATTGTTTTAGGGGTGCTAATTATCATGGTCCTAGTGGGAGTCATAATCGCCCTCGTCCTCCATAAACGTAACATCCAGCCCAAAATGCTCGTTAGGCCTTACGTCCAAAATTGGTACAACAATATTCATATTTTATGCTTACGGTAACAGTAACATATTTTCATTCATTGTTGAATTACTTTAATATATTTATTCCAACTTTAGGAACAGGTATATAAATGAGCCTGCAAGGAGATTTTTCACTGATGGGCGAGGTCAGCAGAAGTTGGACTGCGAGCAAAACACATATGATGAAGTATATGCAGGTGGAAGTGCCACTTATTACAATACCAATACAGCTGTGTATGAAGAAGTGGATGGTGCTATTGATGTAAGTTACATGTTGGCGCAACGTTTGCTAATGTTGAAATAAACTTGGGGATTAACAAAAAAAATGACCAAGTGAAAACGACATTTTAACCTTTTTTTAGTTCGAACCTTCATCGCCCCCTGGAAAAAGGTCACAAAGGGATGAGGCAGGTCGTAGTTACGCAGATTCTGGGATTTTAGGTTCGGAAAGAGAAAGTTTGTATGAGGAAGCAGAGGAGTGTGGAAGTCATTATGTATCTTATAGTCAAAAGGACAAACTAATTGCTAATTAATTAAGACTACTAAATCTGGTCATTAAAATTACATATTTAAAAATTATTGCTTTTGTTAATATTTATATTTTGTTGATCAATCTCAAATTATTTATTTACGATAATTATTCGAAATAATAAAAAATCGCTAACGAAAATTCGAATATTATTTATTATCAGAATCACTTTCTATTATTTATTACATATTGAATCAGACTGTGATGGTTTAATTACAAATAAAAGAACGGAATTTAATTGTCATTAAGTATGACATATATGTATACATATACTATAAGTATATCGTTGTCATTAACTTTAAAATTATCAGGAAAATTGAACAGCGAATCCCAACTTTAAAATACCAGCAGTTTGTTAAATTACACAACTTTTCAACTCGATAACTTCAAAAACTGAACGAAAATACTATCGCTGAACTAGTTATTCTTTCGCATCTCCAATACCGTCAGCATTAATTGCAAAAACAGCTTCTGATTCTGGTAAGCATGGCGAGTCGTAAATCTTACAAATTCGAGTTTCTCCTCTTCCCTTTCTCAAGTAAAGTCTATAACAATCAGAAACATGAATTATTAAAGTTATATGATCATGTGATACCAGTGAGATGATATGATAAGTAAATCTCGGAATAATACAATACAGTAATAATACGGAAGTGCAAGAAGTATTCATATTAACGCAAATCTTTAATTTGATTGACGATACCTGGTTGTAGATGAATGTGCCATAATATTTCCGCCAATAGGTTTCTTCGGGTCGGCAGCAAACATGGCCCCGCCATCTACTTGGGCAACAACCTGATTGGTCAGGACTACAGCAACTCCAAACTATGTATAAAACATGGTTTTTTCATACATGATGTAATTGCACAATATGAAGAACATAATGGTTAGCAAATAGTTTGAAATAGTACTTCATCTGAAAGCCTTAGGAGATTCCTCAAAAATCTAGCGAGATGCATTTGCCTGGCTGAAAGTTCTCCTCTGCCAGAATAATCAGTACGGTACAGCGAAGTAGCACTATCAACTATCAGGAGGGCAAACCTGAAAAACAAACACAACATGGTGAAAAACCAATTAAATTGATAAATATTACTTGTAGAAAGTAGAAACGTGGTGTACCTTGTCTCTGACATCATAGCGGATGCTTGGGTCAAAAGTTGAGTCTGATGGTCTGTATTATAAGCTCTAGCAAACGCGACATTATCAAGAACGTCACTTCCATTAAGATTATAACGCTCTGCAACCGCTAGAAGTCTTTCTGGTCTAAATGTTCCTTCCGTGTCAATGTACAAACACTTGCCTTCCCCTCCACCCTGATCAATGGGAAGCTGGAAGAAATATAATTTTAACCATATATGGTAGATAACAATCATTAAAAGCCTGATCAAAATGAAAACGTAATGATTTGCCAATCCAGATCAAAAACTACATTGTTAGTGTTCTATTCCGACAATTCAAGTACGAAAGTGTCGACAAAAATAAAAAATAATTCGATTGCGTACGAGAATTTTATCTGCTTTAGCTTCGCTGATTCCTTTAATAGTTAAAAGTTGCTTTTTGGGGGCAAATGCAACTGCTTCGACCGTATGATAACCAGACTCTTGGAGTTTTTTAATATCACCAGCAGTGATCCCATTTCCCTAAGATCAAATAAACATGTATAGAACCCCGCAAGTTATCGTTTGTTTTGGATACATATGCATATCTCCTATTCTTCTACAACATACTGACCTCTAACTTATTAACTAACTGTGGTCCACAATCGTCTTCTTCTTCAGCGGGAGCGGTCTCTTCATTGGTCACTGCAAGCTGAACCTGTGGTTTTTCCTTCTCCTTAGCATTACTCTTGCGGGCTGCTGTGCTCATCTTGTTTTTTAGAAAAAAATACCTACAAGCAAAATGACATTTACATTTTTAGATTATCGAGTTTTTGTGGCATCCGACAAAAACTTTTAACACTCATTTGACTCATTTAAGAAACTACAAGGGCTAGTTACTTTGTAAGTGTAATATTCGTAGAATACGAAATATATCTTACCTTTGAAGTATTGAATTAAGTGTAAAGATACAGTGCGCTCTGACTTGACGCTTTCCCTCAACTCAAATAAGGTTTAAAAAATACGTTAATTACGGCAAGTCGCGCTGGAACTTGACTGACAGATTTTAACCATCATAAGGATTGGTGCAAAAATTACTAGTTTAACAAGGTACGATAAATAATTGAATTGTAAACAGGAAACCAAAGAAATGTCATCAAATCAGTCTGTTTTCAATATCAATCGAATTTTAATGTGCAACTTATGCTCAATTGTGTTTGATAATAAACAAATAACAACTAACACTTGCAAAACTAAAAATCCTCGAATTTCTTAACGAATGCTTTAACTTTTGCAGAAAATTTGTAATTTTTTAGTGGCCAATTTTACTTAAATTTTGAACAGATCGATATAAATTTTTCTTTGCACACATTTTTTTGGTATATTGGTATTATGAAATTCTTTACCAAGAGACGTTTGTTGTTTGCGTAAATCGTAATCATGTGAAAGAGTTCCGCTCTCCCTCCCGCGTTTAAGAGTAAACAAAACAAAGTTTTTAGGATGGAATGCTACAAACGTGAACGTACAATTTGCAATTGTGTAAATACACAATTTACTGTGTTCTGACGATGTGCAGGCATGAACATGAAATCATCGTAGTACACGTACTACGTAGGAACGTCGCACGTTGCTTTCTGTCATCGTTCCTTCATGCTTGTGGTTGAAATTTTTCAAACCTTTTTTTCAAAATCAAAATTAGTTTGACTATATTTTCAAGAAATTAATTTTCTATGCATAATCAGTAATAATTAACAGTTACATATATAATTTAAAATTTCCAACCAATGATCCAACGTACGGTTTTCTGAAACCGTAATTATAGCCGAGCTCTCCATCCAGTCATGGATTTATGGAAACTTCCATACTTTCTATCTCCTATTGATTCTCCTATATATTCTTATTTGTAAAATTGTTATTTACAAACAACAGTAACATCATTTTAATTGATATGAGTAATAAACATTATTTTAATAAAAACCAACGATTGAACTGCATGGTTCATTCCTATAATAAAAGAATGTGACGATGTTATTATGCTGCATCTAATTAAGCAATCAACGTAATAAAAATATAGATTTTGATATAGATACTATTGCACATATTATTATAACCCTTAAATTCAGGAAGATATGTGTGCAGATTTTATCAATGTTGTACTATTGATATAGATTGCTATATTACGAATAATGAATGCTAAGTTTCTTGTTAATTGTTGATTTGGCATTTGTACTTGCACAATGAGCGCAAGATCGTTTACAATTTACAACCGTAACCTGTCATTGTGACATTAAATATAATAATATACATAGGTATCTTATAATATATTGCCCTCTTGAGTGATGATTGCGATGAAGATGACACCGATGGTAGGCCGGTGGTTATTTTAATGCATTTAAAGAACTTTTCATTTATTTGGGTAATCAAGGTTGCTTTTAAAGACATCAGGCAAACGGGGTTGGTAAGCAAACTATAACTGCCGACTAAAGCTCATATGGGCGCATGTTGATTTGAACGATAATTACAAGCGATAGTGTCAAAATATGTAATGTGCAAATGCACTCAACATAATCGGCCACACGCTGTACTACAATTAATTTAGGTCTGTTAGATTGTAAAAAGCGAATTATGGTTTTTGTGTACTTGGTCTGGCTCGCCCGGTCCCTGACAAGTAAAACATTTTGGCCCGCTGCTGCTGAAGCCTTTC
>JAHZNC010004152.1:0-12854 GCA_027744095.1 Zhuqinia jingwanae | reverse complement strand
TGTTAATTTAATTGTTAATTGAATTAAATGAAATCTGGACTCGTTAATTGTTAATTGACAATTCAATTAACTTTTTCCTTCAACTAGTTAAGCCTGTATAGGACACCCTTATACTCATAACTTTTGATTGCATACTGTCGTTGATATAATAAGAACGTCGAGAAGTTGCAATAAAAAACATACTTTAACTTAAAAAACAGGAGGTGGGCCTCATAGCCGTATACCGAAGCACGAGTAGTACCGAAACCTGCTCATAGATCCTGAAGATTTTCACAGGATGTATGCAAGTGGTATGTTGGAAGACGCAGTAAATCGATGTAACTTGCTGTCCTAATTACGAATGTGACAATTATTTTTGCTAATTAGCCCATAATTAGTACTTATAAGCTAAAATCAATTAATTAGAATAAACAGTTTTGTTGCATAAATCGATGTAATTTGATGTTCTGAATCAGAAGTTTACTGATTACGAATATGATCATTATTTTTGATAAGTAGTCCGTTAATTAGCTAAAATCGACTAATACACATAAACTATTTTTATTGCATGAATCGATGTAATTTCATGAGTTGATTACGAATATGATATTAGTTTTTGTCAATCCTAAAATTTTAATTCATAAAGCGTCATACGCTTTTTCGGTACTCCAGTTGTTTCGGTTTATTATCTAGCAAAGGTACCACTGAGACAACCAGGAAATTCCAGATAATTATTTGTATAAAGAAAACCACAATAGCATACCTAAAAATTATTTTTTAGGTATTTATTTTTAAATAGCGCGTAGTTTAGCATACGTTGTAAATAAAAACTTATTGCGATGTCCTACGTTTACTAAAACCGGTTTCAATTTATGTGTCGCCCATTCTTCCACGAATCCCACCTTTATATCATTCTCAAGTAAATTTGTAGTCCTCTGAAAACAAGTTTTAGATAAAGTACCGAGTAGTTGGTACATGCGATGATGTCATTCTCTAAAAAATAAGTTAAAATGAATAAAAAAAATGTACGAATGAATGAATGATAACTCAATATAAGCTCTACCAAATAATCAAACAATAAAATGATTCATCACCGCCCATTTTCCCATAAAAACATGTTTTTGTTTTGTAGGAATAAATGAGCTTCATTCATTCGTATCCAGATTGCACTGGATTCTCATACGTTAGTATTGACTAATGAATATTATGCTCTTTGGATGTGTTGTGTGAGGTTTGTTAGAGATTAGATACCCTCGTTTGCTGTCTTTATCACTTTACACACGTAAACGTAAATGTATTTACTGCAGTTACATTATATTCTTTTACTTTTTTCACAAAGCAACAAGTTATATCGATCCTTCTGAATGTCCGTCCGTCCGTCCGTTTGCGTTCTTATGTATCGGTTTGTATTTCAATGCATACATGAAAATCTTTTATTTGCGTTGCCTGGTAACCTAAACTTGATCGCATTTAAAACTCCAATGGGGATGCGACAACTTGCTATAGTTGAACCCTTTTGTCATGAAAACAATGCGGAAGATTTCAGAAACGTAAAAAGGATTTGGATTTTACGATAGTAAATAAATGGATCGGGTCATCTTTATGCCCCGCGGAACTGACATGAGCGACCACGATCAGCGAGTCAATTTTTAATATGGACTATGGACTTTCCATACATATATGATACCCATGCCCCTGGAGATACGGGATCTAAATTAATGTTGTCCCCATTATAAACCCGTTTAATAACGTATACAGTATACAATACTACACAATGAACATACTATACTTTTACCCCAAAATCTAGCTCTTGCGGTAAAAGGGTATAAAAACACACATACACATGAAAACGACCTTCTTATCGCCATTCAAATGAATTTCTTTCATTCATATGCATGCAAATGAATTTTAACGCCAATCCAATTTCAACAGGGGCTTTACTTGTAATTCAACTTCTTTAATGTCAGCTACAAAAGCGAGACGTTTATGGTAACAACCGGTTGTTACGTTGTTAGTTAACTTAGTTAACTTAACTATATGCACTATGTGCAGTAAAATAGCTTATGATTTCTAAAACAAATTGTTTGTCCGTCCGGTTGCGCCTAATCAAAAAAAGCATTAGGAAATATTTTTTCGCTAGAAATAAAAAAGAAATCCAATTTGCAAAAAGCGCACGTAGTTTTTGTACGGAAAAATAAAATAACTCACTTTAAAATCGGGAATCTTGTCATGGAGTTGCTCAAATGGTTTTTGTATTCTGTTAGAATGGCTAACTAAAAATAATAACTTTGTAAATCAAATGAAATGAAGTTGAATCATGTATGCACCTAAAATGCAAAAAGAAAATTTGCCGGACAGAATGCTGCTTGTGATGTGAGCTCAAAGACTCACTCAGGTGCAATAGCATTTTTATCACCTCTGTCTCATCAACCACAAATATTAATACAAAAAATAGGATGCTTCAGAACCACAATACCAAAATGCAATGGAATGTTCTCGAAGCTTCTCATTTTGTTGAGAATCAGCGGATCACACACCACCACCACCACCGACTTGTACGTCACGTGATCTTGGGCCATTCGTAAATTACGTTCATGCTCAACGCTAACATTCACTGATAGCTCATTTTTCAACATTTACAAGCACCAAAATAAAGATGGATGATGATAATTATAATTACCGATCCAAATCATGAAATTTTGCTTATGAAAATCATATACTTATTATGAACAAGTTACAATATGTTATAAGATTTTAATAAGATGAAATTTTCTGAATTTGATTATTATAGGTTTTTCAGTCCAGTAGTGCCACGGCTTGGGTTAACAAAACTATTGGGACGAGTATGTGGGTGAGTTCAGTTTTCCCGAAACGTAGGTATGTATGAGGTTCCAAGTTAATGGTTGGGTGGACACAAACAAGCATAAAAATAGAACCATTATAAAAAAGTGTATATTTTGTACATGGGTTAAGCATTCAAATATTTATTCAGTCCAATAACGATGATCAATGATGTGATCACTGATCAGTAATATATTACACATTATTATCAAATGTGATGTAATTTATAACAAGAGAGTAGTTTCTTAAATACATAATTACATTAATCTATATCGCATTAAAAATACAAGAATAATGTTACTAGTATTATTATTACTATTGATACTACATTCATATTTCCATAAATTAAACTAATGGGAATGATGTTGATTTGATTTTTTTACATGCAAAGCTTATCTTGTAATAATATTTTGACGTGACGACGTACAATTAGATGCATGTTTACTTTACAAACTCTAATAAGCTCAATTGGAAGATTTTTTTATACCTCCACCTCACAACTAACAATAATACCTATAATTATACATTGTTTTGTCTCTTTTCAAATCGAAATTCGATTTTACTGGTATAAATTGGTGACTCATTCATAGGCATGGCTACAAACTACAAAAGTCGCAGCTCAGCTCATTTCAAAGATAAAACCAATCAGCACACATCCACCAGAACCACCATCCCAATTGACTCATGCCTCAGAAATGGTGTGTGCAATGTGCATGTAATCCCATTTTAACATTCTTCTTATATCCATCCACTCTAATTTTATTCCGTTCCATTTATAAATACCAAACCAAGTCAACATCTGACATCATGGGATTCTTGACTGACATAACGGCCAACGCCCAAGATTTATCCAAAGAAACTTCATGGAACAAAGCCATGTGGGTATGGCGCTTTAAATTCCCTGTTTCATGTTTTATATTCAGGTCATCATATTCTACGCCATTTTAAATGAATTTTTTCTACGTGTCTATCTCTTGTCGACTTGCGATTAAAAGTTACAGCACAAAGGTAGCATCTGAAAGGGCGGTCGTTTGTATGAATCATTCTATGACGGTCCAGATCCTTGCTGCTTGAGAATGGCCAATCACAAATGTCACAAGGGAAAGGTCTCACATCCGCATGATTGTTTTGGAGGTGTAAACCCAAGTCCACTTTTTTTGTGAATGGCTCTTTGCAGTAAATACAACAGTAGGTTTTCGTACCGCTCTCTGTTCGAAAGGAACAAGAAAATTGCAAGTTAGAAGGCGAATAAAATTGCAGGGCGTATGGATAAATATTGTATAATTATTACTTAAATATGTTTTAAATTTTACCTTTCGTTACAGTTTTGAATTTTTCCAGGCTGGTGTCGTTATTAACTTTTAGAGACTCTTGAAAATCCTTTTGCTTTTCCTCACCACAAACCATTACATCCTCTTGTACATCCATTACCACATCCGCTCCAAAATTCAACTTTTCAATTTGTCCTAGAAGGAACTGAGGTCCTGCCAGCTTTGTAGTAGTAAGGGATTTTGGATCCGGTGACCAGGTTCTTGGTGCATTGTCCAGAGTACACTGACCACATCCCAATTCCGCCCTTATTACACAACCAGTGCAACTGATATGCCCACACCCGGCATAAGCTACTTTGGTGCAGTCATCAATTCCAAAGAGACTTTGGCATTCGGGACAGTACTCATCTCCATCTTTGGGTGCCTCATGTGGATGAAGTCTGATCCTTATCCCGTGCACATTTACCATATGCCTTTCCAAACTAAACCTTCGATTATACTTACTTTGGCATATGATGCACTCAAATGGTTTGTTATTGCTATGAGCACACTTCATGTGAGAATTCAAATGCTTTCGCCTGCCGAATGGGAATTGACAAATTGGACAAATATGGGGTCGCATATCAGCATGAGCCTGTTTCATGTGCTTGGCCATGATCTCTCTTGTCTCGTATTCCCCCTTACAATAGGGACATCTAGCGGGCTTCTTTTGACATGGTTTATTCTCCGCAGCCTCGCTCTTCCTGGGCGTCTTTAAATGCATTATCCTTACGTGTCTTTCCAAACTGTACTTCCTGTTAAAGGTCGCCTCGCATTGTTTGCACTTGTGGGGTCTGTCAATGGTGTGTGTGATTCGGTGCATGACAAGTTTGTTCCGTTGACTGAAACACCACCCACAGAGGTCGCAAGCGTAGGGCCGATGATCGGAATGAAAATTGCGCATGTGAGTCGCCAATTTGGTTTTCCCTCGGAATACTTGTTGGCAGTGCATGCAGGAAAATTGGCGATCTTCTTTATTTTCATCATACCTTTTCCTTCGCAGTTCAGAAATGGTGGTATGTGTCCCTGCAAAAATCTTATTTAGTAGTGCTCCCTTTGCTGTCATTGGAGCTCCATGATCCTTGAGCATTTTCACCATGTTCTCCTTTTGTTCCTCATCATAGCTACCAAATGATAAAGGGGGCGGAGTAGTTTTAAGATTTTCTTTTGCTTTGAGAATACCCTGTGCGTCCAGTCTAATCAGCTTGACGGTTATCCATGGACTTGGGATGGGTTGAGGTTCCTCCTTGTCTTGTACATTATTATTAGCCTTTGAAATCCTCTTCTTCTTCTTTGATTTTGGCCCCTGTTTCGATCTCTTTATCCTGTGAACTTTCTGCAAATGATTGTCCAGTGTGTATTGTCTATTAAATGCGGAATCACAGTTGGTGCACTGGAAAGGTCGTTCATCTGTGTGGGTGAGCATGTGATTTTGGAGGTTTCTTTGATTGGTAAATGGCCAGTCACAAATCTCACAGGGGTATGGTCGAATGTCCCAATGGGCTTGATACATGTGTCGGCCTAGATCCACTTTCTCCACAAAACTGAGGCTACAGTGCTTGCACCTGTAGTTTCCAAATTCTATTTTTTTATGAAAAAAAAACATGAAAAATTTAATGATTAAAAAAGTATTTTGAGAAACTTTTATGAAATCGTTTTGAAAATTAGCTTACCACTTGCTCCCGCATGAGTTGAAATGTTGCCCTCAAGATCTTTGGAAGTGTAACATTGGCTTTTTCTTCGTTGCCTGAGTACCCTGTGCCTATGAGGTTCAAAGTTAGCCGAGTCATCATCCTCATCGTCAGAAAAAGCTTTTATTGTAATTGCACTGGTTTCTTGAACCCGGATATCCTTCTTCTTTGACTCCTCTAGTAGTGGGCTCTTGTCCCCGTCAATTGGGACCTCTGTTTTTTCACTTTCTAGCTCATCATTATCATCCAAAGTAATCACAATTGGTACATAATTCAGAGACTGTCGTGGTGGTGGCATATATTCCAAAATTGGGAGGGCGGTTAAGGATAGTCGCTGAATTTCTGGAAATGCATCTTCATCATCCCCTGGGGCTCTCCCAAGTACAGATGAAAGAACCAAAACTGGCTGTGGTGATAGCGGAGGTGATTGTAAATGTGGGTCAGAAGCACTTGTGTGGTCCAAAATTACTAGATCATCATCATCATCCCCATGTAGTGTATTCCCTCCTCGGTACTGAGAACTCTGTTTTGTTGTCACAGCGACAGCATCAGCAGAAGCGCACTGTTCACATCCCACATTCATTTTAGAAATGCATGGTAAACAGACCAGATGACCACAGAGCTCAAGGCACGCCCTTCTATGAACACTTGAGTTCAAATTTGGTCTGGCATTTTGGACAGTGGAGATCCTCCTCTGGGGGAATAGCAGCTGGGAGGAGTTTTACTCTGTGACCTTTTATAATTAAATATCGCACCATCTTGAAAAGATTAGATACCTTTCTTAAAATCAGTTGACTTCCAAAGACTTGAAAATGATGCAAAAGGGGGAGTGACTTCAAACAATTTCCAACGAGGAAAAAATATTTATCTGTAAAAAATTACAAGGAAGGAAAACCAAAATTAATAAAAACATAATGAAACATAATTAGTGTGAAAAAAAGTTTCCATAGGAAACCAAATTATTTTTTTGCAAATCTGGAAAATACTTACATGCTTTTACGTCAATTGCAAATAATATGCCACGTAAGTTATATTGTTACAATCAATTACAAAAATATATATATATATTGAGGGCAAGGATTGCTGATAATAAAAAGTGGTAACTGCCGACGTTTTGCTGTGACTGTATATATAATTATCACACTTGTTTGTTTCCCCTTCCTGTCTTGTTTTTTTTAAGTTGGTATTGGTGGTTTTCGCAGTTGTTGTTGTTGAAACAAATGAATTTTGTCATTCAATTCCAAAAAACTCCCAACTCTACTGACTCGACTTGCGTAATCACAAACCACTATTTGTCGTCGTGTTTGCTGATGATTGATGAGTTGGCTGCTACAACTTTTTTAGCTTCATTGTGTAAACACATAGTCATCAAGTCATCACTATCATCCTCATCGTCAACATTCACAAGAACCACATTCAACATTGAACAAATAATATTTGAATGAAATGAATGGCTTAGTCAAGCAGACATGCACAAAACACATTTAAATATCAAAGAGAGTGAGTAAAATAGTCCACAATCCAATCCACCCACACATTTGCACCATCAGCATAATATTTTATACAGCTCTCCAATAAAGGCTTATATTCACTAACAACATTCAAAAACTCAATGTCGGGCTACATGAAAAATCCTTGGGAGCGACTATATTCTTCTGTAATTTTTATGTATCATCCTCAATCGCGCTCGTCACTTCTCTGCGCTCTTAGGTTCAACAAACAGCAGCATCTCAGCAGCATCATCATGAGCAGCAGTTGTGGCAAAACTTTGTTTGGACCAAATTACAAAAATAAAATGGGAAAAATGGAATGATGATGATGCTGACGCACATGGAATGGTATGGAACAAATTTTTATCATTCATTTGCCAGCGAGATTTCCACAAGCAAACGTGGAACGCTGATGCTACTACTATCATTTACATTAGGTAGCCACTAACTAACTATATAGTATAGTTATGTATAAGCACTATATACTTTTGTAAAAACTATATTTCACTTTAAACCAGAAAAAAAAATTACTACAGCTACGTCAAAAATGTATTATATGATTGCAGCAGCAGCAGCTCATAAAAACAACACAAATAAGAACAGAAAAATATAATATTGTTAATTGCCTTTTATCCTTTCAAGGCATAAAATATTCATCCAATCCATCCATCCATCCAGGCTGACCACTACTCTGAGCTCTGGCTATATCTTCTTCTTTTTATCATATCCTAGTTCACTTGTGTGTATCGCTGATTTTCACTTGTGTGTATCGCTGATTTTATATATTTATTGTAATAGCGAGGGGAAAAAATTCCATTTCAATTCACATGCAATACAATACAAGAAACAACAGCAAAACAATAATGATGACTATGATGAGAGTAGGTAGAGTCCTATGATGGTTCCCCCAATGTGTGTCCGGTTGGTTTGATGGAATGGTAGTGACGTTCTGAGTTCTGATGTTTCTTTTCCTAAATGTTTTTCTTGGTAACGCGTGGATATGTGCACTTACGTGTACAACAACTCACTGGTGGGTGACTGGTGACTACTCACTGGTTTTACTAGAATTGAGCTAGGGTCTACTAATCCCTATTTCAATTTTTTTTTCAAGCAAGTCATTCTAGAAAAATAGATAGGTATTTACTCTCTCATATGTTCTGTGCATCCCTCCACTACTCTCATGAATGATATGTTTGTTTGACTTGAGGGAAACGACACTGCGTGCTTTCAACATGCAGCAGTAGTGGTTGTTGTGTGCAGTGCACAAGAAGACTTATGATGGCATAATATGTAAGGTATCGCCCAAAACCATTTTTGAATTCACTTCCTGTGCCTGTCCGTCCACTACTGGGATGATGAGCACTTATTTTTTTTAAATGTGACCTTTTTACGGATTTTTTTTTAAATTGCCGTTCTGTTGCGTAAAAGAATCGTTAACTAAAAAACATAGCAGGGTTTCAGATGCTCCATTTAGGCCACGCCCATCGCAACAATGACATGATACATTCGGGAACAAAATTAGCATAAACAAGTTTTTCTCTCTCGTTTCAAATGAAACTTGGGCGTTGCTACTGAACCATAATGACAAAAAACTGGAAACTAGGGAGACCTTGTTGGTCTTGAGATGGGAATAAATATTTAGCGGGCCGAGTCAGTATTGCGTTTTTAAGTTGTGTAAAACACTAGATTTTTAAAACTTATTTTCCTGGAATAACTTTTCTTACAAAAACGTAAAATTTTTCCCTAAAGCTACATTGCTACTTTGAAATTTACGTGTTATTTTTGCATTTGTCCGCAGTACTAGTAAACAACAACGTAGCTATATATTTTTCATGAAACCAGCTTTCTTGGCAGCTGGATTTCATCATGCTCATGATCATCATCACATCACTAATGCCGTGTTTGTGTGCTTGTGCTTGTCTTTGTGTGCGTGTTTGTGACCTGATCTGAGCTGTGTTCTTTTTTGTATGAAAATCGTGTTTGTGAATCCGGCTTTTTACGGGTTGTATTTACGCATTACTTTACGTGCCTCTTGTGTGTAGGTAAGTAATTTTTCCTATTGCTCTCTGTTGTCTGTCATGCTCTTCACAAAATTACCTTTACAACACATACAACATATGAGTGGCTCACCTGTCCAAATAAATCTACACACGTAGAATTAGTAGTGTGTTTAGGGTGTATACTCTAGTCGAGGGGATTTGGGAATTTTTTTTGTGTGTTTTCAATGTTATTCCTTGCCTTGCATTTTAGTAAAAAAAAAAGTAGGCAAGCAAAAAAATGGTGTTTTTAGAATGGATTGTGGAGTTAACTACTTTTGTTCATGCATATTATCATTAGTAGGTATGTAGTTAGTGTACTAATTCCATAATATAGCCATTATATTTATATTATTCCATATTATAACATGTCTGCTACACAAGTAAGTAGATCAAGAGCTTTGCTTGCTGATATTGAAATGATTTCTAAATTCTATTCACGTGTTGGGATAATGAGGATGATGATGATGATGTTGGATGAAATAATAATGAGGGATTCGATTTACACAGGGGCATATGGAATAATCTGGATTATTTTATACGCTTAATTATTAATTTTAATGCTTAAACAGGTTTGTAGTCAAGTCAGTGCGTGGCGTGAGATAAAGGGGGAAAAATAATAATTTGTGCGTGTTTTCTGGAATACACGCCGTAAGATGTAGATAATTTTTAATTGTTTTAGGTTGTTTGAAAACTAGATGTAGTAAGGCTAGAAGAAAGGCCCGCGGAGCACAGTTGCGCAAAGGATACATAATTAAATTATAATTAATTACAACAAGGAAGTAATCAATGTAATTATTATTTGTTCAATTACAAACGATTTATTATAGTGCCCAAATTACAATTACTTGTGATAAAATCAGTTTTTAAATTAATACAGATTACATATTTCCCCTGAAATCAGATTGTAATGTAATTACTGTAATTGATGCGCACTTGCCACGTGAGCAAACAAATTACTTTACACTATTCGATTTTCAAGGTAACGTTGTTGCGTAGGTTTGTAAATTACTAGAGAACTCACATGTTCAATTCCACAACCTTCCCTTCCCTGGACCTGGAGAGTTTGCCCCTTTATGGGAAAAATTGACTTGTGAAGGCCATGTGATATGTGATGTACTTGTGTCAAGTTTTACGAAACTTGGCAGAAGTTTGTAAACAGAAAGAAAGAAGAAAGAAAGCAGTTTGCTTATGATAAAGGTTCAAGTTTTTTCTTCATGGACTGTTACACCAAGTCTTCTCGAAATCGTTGACTGACGGATCTCAGATTAAATGGCTATCATGATAGATAACCGTCTTACTGCTCACGGACTTTGTATAATATTTCTTCAGGTAGTTTCGTAGCTTACATGATGGTATTAAAACAAGGCTGGAAAATTAATGGCTTGAATATATTTTGATACGTATGTAAAATATTAGGTGCGCAAAGTAATTACTTTGGGATATACCTAGGTGGCTTATAAATTTTTTGAAAAGGTGAACGTACATTTGTAGATCAGGAAAGCTGTGTTAAGTGTGATACCAAAAAATTAAATACAACTTGAAATCGATTATTACGTTTTTACTTGTGAGAAAATCACTAAAAAATTATGGTGCAAAACCTGTATTGTATAACCACAAGAACAATTTCTTATACTGATTTATTGAAATGGGGGAAAAAACTGGGCAAATTTAATAAATACACTCTCAACATTCATCCACTTCTCTCCACAGTAGTAATCGCAGCTTAAAATGATTTCAAAATTGAAGATGGTCTGAAGATCTGATTGATAATAGAAAATACAAACTAGATATTATGAACATATGGAACAAATGACCGCTTCTGTTGAATAAAGTTTTCGAATTTAACTTGTACGTTTACGTTTCGTTCACCAATAGCCCACGACAGAGTAAATGTCGTTCTGACCTACTACCCCAAAGGCAGGGGAGGGTGACCTCAGGGGTTGAAATGGAAAAGGGGCATAGTTCTACTACTTGTGTGTCAAGTTTGAACCAAATTGTTTGCTGAACCGACGGACGACAGACTGAGTGTCCATCTTGAATATCGACACAATTATTATCGCGGCCATTATTAATGGGGTTCTATCTATGCATCGTTATTGCAACGACAAAATCATACCTTGTTTTTCCATCAGCGTTTGACGTCATTTTCAAAAGATAATTATAATTGGCAATGTCTGGTAGCTTGCTGATGATAAGGCTTTCCAGTATTTTTCCAGTTGGGCAACCATCTCCCCTTACATCATTGCGACAAAAATACATAGGCAGAAATTTATTATTTTTTACCTTTTTGTTCATAACTCCTCTTCGATATTTGAGTTTTTATTACTTTTCCTAGGTGGAAATTAAACCAATGATTATACACCATATTTTTCAACATTTTTTTAACGTAAGTAATCCTTTGAGTAATTGAAATGTTAAAAATGGTCACACGGTAAAGATATTAATATAGTTTTACTTTTTGAAATGATAAAGTCGTTAACGATATGATTACATCCTTATGCACATTTATTAATAATTAGCATACGTATTCATAGGTAGTTAGTTATACTAGATGATATGATCTCATATTCCATGATAGAGAATAAAGTTGTCTGATTTTTCTTCCAATTATTTCATACCATCCATTTAAAACTTGCCTACTTGTACCTTGTATGTATGTGCTAACCATCAATCAAATTGGCTTACCATTCCCACACGTAGTATGAATATTATGTTTTAAAAAAAAGATTTTAAATTACTTTAGTTTAAACTAAATTGAGTATAAAAAATAAAATGATACTAAAATACAGTCATTGCAAAAATCCGTACTTTAATTAAATAAGTTTACATTTTAAAGGATTGTTGCACAATAATATATCATACTTATCATCTGGCCACTTTATTTTAAATACTCTGTTAACCAACTTATTATTGTAATGTAAATTATAATGATATTAAAGAAGCGCTTCCCAATCTTTTACACAAGAATCGTGTACACCAATACGACG
Source organism: Zhuqinia jingwanae (assembly GCA_027744095.1). Lineage (NCBI taxonomy): Eukaryota > Metazoa > Arthropoda > Collembola > Entomobryomorpha > Paronellidae > Zhuqinia > Zhuqinia jingwanae. The sequence goes on along the minus strand of JAHZNC010004152.1, from coordinate 517 downwards.
ATACTGAATATTTAAAAATAAAAAAAACCATTTCGACTATTTATTTGGCCAGTCATCGGCTATGATATTTATAGTTCCTATTGCTATTATTATACGCAGTTGCCCAGACATGTTTTCCGTATCCGTACTTTTGATTCTGTTATTATGACTTATGACTCTGTAAGCTAACAGGGTTAAAACAAGAGAATAAACGTTCCCACGAAAAAAACTGAGCTCACCCTTGCAGCATTACTATTTATGATACGACCATCATCATGAGTCATAAATAAATGGTACTATGTATTTACGTATCTATCAAGCTAACTCGCACGGTGGTGGTGGGAGTCCCACCAGACGTTTGTCATTAATGTTTAGTGCGTTCATAAATGACCTTGGGATGTCATGTACCCCTTCTGACAAAATTAAATAAATAAATAAAGTATCGTTTTGACAACTACGTTCCAAGAAGCCACGTCAAACAAATCAAAAAAATATTAAAAATAAAATAAAACAAAACAAAAAGCTCATTTCCCTATAA
>JAHZNC010004151.1:0-39872 GCA_027744095.1 Zhuqinia jingwanae | reverse complement strand
CGTTGATTAATTAATGATCAACATTAATTAATTGTTTTTAAAAGTTTTTTCGTCTCGTGGTTTAAATATAATAATGTAGTAGAAACATCCTAAACGTACATGATTTCCCTAACCTATAGCATAATTACGTAGCGCTGCCTGTAAAAATTGAAGTAAAAAGAGAAGACTTTATATTTTAAAAGTGTGTCAAGATCAGGTGTTTTTTTTATAAAGGCTAATAATGAGTTGGGAATTGGGAATTTGATAAATAGAATACTTTTTATAAAAACAGGATTGAATTATTCAGCGGGGGCAACAAAACGGAAGTTTGAATTGATATTTAAACCGAGTTTACAATTAGATTTTCCATCTTTCCTGCAGCTTTCATCAGAAGAGTAGATCCGAGCGAAGTTTAAAAGTCAGTTTTTAGATATAAAAATGTGGGCGGTTAACAATAAATTCATTCTTGGGTGCAGTTTTTTATAATCTATTCATGTTTTACACAATGCTAGTGTGAAACGATGCGTGTATATTTATAGAATATAAGGTAGTAGTTGTAGTATTTTAACTATTTATTTAATTAATTATTTTGATTTTTTATCTGTGCGGTTTGGATTGATCTGATTGATTTTTTTCTTCTGCGAATTCACAATGTCATGTACGTTTTTAAAGATAATATGTTATTACTCTCGCTTAATTTGATGAAAGCAGAGATATCTTTTGATGAGTTCAATTATTATTTTGTAGAACCAAACGTAAACTCTAAAATCGTTAAATTAGCAGAGATATTTGAATTACTGGTGGTGTTCATAAATAATTATTGTTATTTCACTAACAAACTGTTGTTCTATTTCTTAAAATGTTCTAGATATTCAATATTCAGGTGTACTGTCAGTTAAAAAAAAAGACGGATATTTTGTGAGTTATTTATCAAGCAACAAAAATATTTAACAATAAAAATCTAATAATAAATAATGAGGAATTCCAGATTCCGAATCCTGGTTCAGGCAGCTTTTACAAAGAGATTTTAAATCAAAATCCCAATGATTGTTCTAATAACTATATAGTATATATATATCCATACACCTAACAATTAATTAAATTTAGTAGCCATCTATATGATAATTTAGTCTGTGTGTATAATAGATAGATAGATATATATATATTCATCCTTATATACGCTTCACTGAAAATCCGGCATCAGTGTAGCTACTCTATTTATACAACAACAAAATTTGAAGCACCAAAAATTTGTTTTCTTGATTGCACATTTTCTAATGCTAAATATCACGCTAGCGCTTTGCCATCAACATCGCGAGAGATTGAAGATGAATAAAAAAATCATAAATATTTTTAACCAACGTAAACATTTTTTTTTGATTTATAGTTTTAGTTTGTTCGTCGTGCTCATGTACTCTTTTCACCACTCAACAAGAAAATACGCCGACTATTTTAGCCGAAGCCACATTAAATAATCAACTTATTTTCCTAGTGACAATGTAGAGTATGCCAAAATATAAACCAATAACAGTATCGTCTTGTTGATCGAACAATTTGGTTTTTATATTGTTACATTATTATTATTATTATTATTATTTAGATTCGTGCGTTGTGTAGTGATTTTTTATTATTGTACATTACATTATTTTTTTAACTAACTGACCTGCTTTTACGTAACATATTATTATTATTTTAAGGATATATATATTTTTTACTACTAAAAGTTACCTGTCTATTTATAGTACCTGTAAGACTGAGAGAGACTGAATAATAATACAAAATGGATAAGTTGTTGTTGTTTTATATTTCTGCTAAAATGTAGGCATTTTTTTGTCAATATTATTTTTTTTCTCAGCTTACTTTACTTTAACTTTGCATCTTGTTTTTTGTCTCTCACTTACAAAATCACATTATCCTCCAGAGCATTTTTTTTGTGTGCAAATATTACATAATAAAATTTTTAATAATCTGATCTGTTTTATTAGTCGACTTCATTCCAGCATGCGCGTTTGCATGAAAAAAAGAAAACAGGAGCATGGCGCGTGTATGTATATTATGGCTAGTCAACTACCCACATATATTATTTTATATCTTTTAGCAATATAATTTCTCTGTTAGAATCTATATATGAATGACGAATAAAACAGAATGAGTAAAAGTACATTTTTATAGCAATATCATCATATATACATAATTATATATGTAATAGTGCCATTATTAAGTATTATAGTAATAATAATAATAATCATAATAAATTTTTTAAACGTTTTTTGTCCGTTTCATACATTTTTTTTTCTCACTGTTTGGTCAGAAAGGGGTATAATTTATATAATAACTAATTATATATAGCTAGTAAGAATTCTATATAGCTATGTATAATATAGTATATGTATGTACCATTATCAGTTCAAATGATGATGATTATTGTTTGCTCCTGGTCAAAAAACTCTTTTCAACGAAACGGAGATTTTATATTCATTCTATTTGTGTAAAAAGAGTTCTTTGGTTCGGATATATTTATATAATATATAATAGTTTAATTATGGCGGTATTAATTTACCACTACGTTGTATGTAGGTGGTATATACGTGGTATGTACGTGTATGTAATTTTATCCCTTTTACACTTTTTTACAGTTTACGAGCTCGTGTGGTCAAGTTTGACTTGGATGAATGCATTCGGGAGTTCATCCGAGGCGGTGGCGATGGAGGTGATTGCCATCTGGAATTGTACATGTTTCATTGGAAATTGAATTGGATAAAGTGAGCAATAAAATGTGTTGGGCTAATTATTTTGATTTATATGAATCTTACCCATCATCCATGGAATTGACACTGGAAACAGTGGTATCCCTCGAAGAAATGGTGGCAAGTGAAGGTGATCTTGGCTGATGATAAGGATTGTTGCTGCTGCTTGTATTGTTGGAAGGTTTCCCTCTGGGCTGTTGCACAATGGGTTGTGCCCCACCATTTGCTGAGCCATCGTCCCCTTTCCCATTATTGTTGTTATTATTATTGTTATTTCTACTATTCTTGTCTTTGGCCTTCCCATTGTGACTATTGCTCCGCTTCATGTCGTCAAGATCATCGTGAGCCTTCGTTGTTTGATATCTGGAACGGCACGGGCGTTTATTCTTACCCCGCTCTTCGCAGGATGGACAGTACCAGAAACTTAGGATGGAGATGGACACTGCAAACAGGCTTGTTGGAAGTCCGAGGGCGATCAAAAGAGGAGATGCCGTCTCCTGCCAGTTGTAGTCTGTCACTACGAGTCGAGGGTTCGCGCGACTGTAGTAACATGGAAAGGTTCTCCCAAGCTGTGTTAAAGACAATTATTATTTTCGATTAATTTCCTGTCTAAAACTATAATAATAATGGCAGTTTAATCCCAATCAACACGAGTAAATGCAGTTACATAATTACGTACACACATAACAGGTATATGCGTGCATAAATATATTTGACGATTTACATCCGATTTACCAAATCACACACATCTATAAATCTACAATACTACATAAAAGCCTTCAAATTTACACATTCAATATAAATTACGGAAAACAAGTGCTTGCAACAATGTTACCACAAATATTACGCATAGATGGAGGTTACCATTACAGACATGTGTGGGAGGAATGGAATGATTTACCTGTTTGTAGGTCTCTCCATAATCGTCACACCTAACTTTAGGTGGGTAGCCACAACCCTTTGCGTTAATCAGTAGCTGAGTATAAGACACATCCCATTTGGATTCATCCTGTGAAACGGATTGATATATTATGTTTAAATGAAGATGCGTTTATGAAATTGAATTATTCATAGATTGATTTTAGAGACAATAGGACCATTTGTAGTGGCATCAAGACTGATTGTTATTATTATTTATTTTTATGCTGACACTTACCAGCCATTCTGAAGGATCCACCATGGTGAAATTTTCTATACGAGGAAAGACGGACTTAATGCCCGCCTTTCGGTAACTAACATAAATCTGATGACACTGGGACGGGGTGGAGGTGCAACCCTCTCGACACGAGCTCCACCGGCCACACTTGCTCAATCCCGTGGCATAAGTGTAGTCGATGGTGACACAAACCGCTGCCTCCGGGTCAAAGTCGGCCAGCAGCGTCGAGATGGAGGGCTCAACTACCAAAGGAATCAGGAAGAGTAAGGCAAAAACGCAAACTGACGCTACAATCCCTAGAGTTAGCGATACGTAAAATTTGACTTGTTCTTTTAACGACAGCTTCTCCGGTATTATCTCCGGATCGAGAAGTATTCCTCCACCTGGTGAACCTGTGATATTACTACTTCTGTTAAGATTAGTTGTGGATAGGGCGGTCGCAGGTCTTGAGTGACAAATGCTACTGTTGAGAAGACCTCCGCCAATGTCACGACTCCCACTTAGCAGGGAAGCGGACAATGGCGGCCCTGGCACTGTTCGGGATGCTATCCCCTCTGAAATTGTTGCTCGGGATCCTACTCGACCTACACATAATTGGTGCTGCTGGTGCTGACTAGATGAGATGTTCGGCGGCTCGTCACCGTGTTGTGAGCTCCTACTTTCTCTACGCCTGGAACAGTTTGTTAGGGAAATATTTATTATAGATCAACAAATTGTGTAGAGTAAATCTAAGCAAGCAAACTGTGTCGCGTAATAAAACATTTAATTCACATCCGGACGAAGGGAAAGGATTACATTTCTACATCATTATTAAAAGGAAGTTTTGAATAAATTGTACTTACGCGTGCCGATTGTTTAGTGTTGAGGCGACTATTCCTGCGGCTCCTACCATTACGATGATTTCCTATGGGACATAATATGGCCCAACAAATGTGTCATCATTTCACCGTAACCACTTATGTATTTAATTTCACCAACTTTCTCCTTCATTTGTATGTACGTATAGGTATATCATGTTCATTGTTCATATTATCCTTCATCATGATCATTCCCATCGTTAACAAGCCCATTACATGAGTAAAGCCATCAAAGCTCGCTTCAATAAAGTCAATTACACGAATAAAGAATAAATTACACTAATGAGTGGGTGGGTACACAAATAGGTCAGTACACATATGCCTATCAATATTTATTAAACAATTCTTAATTAATTTTATGCGTCCTATATATTTAGATGATGGGCAATAGTCAAGTGAGTCAATATCCTATGAATATTTGGTAAGTTGCAAGTAGGTATAAACGTGTGCTTAAAATGTAGGATCATTATTATTATGAGTTGTGTTCTATGAACTATTGCCCCTTAACTACAATGCCATCGCTTCGACTGCCTCTTTCTCCAGCATTCCTTTGGGATCAGCACCACAACATTGGAAATAAAAGTGTGAGTCATCGCCCACATGAATCATTCGTGTGCATAAGCAGAGCGTGAAGCATGATACGATGGCGAGAGTAGTAGGAACCGCAGAAGCAATCAACAGCTCCAACACGGTCCTGACCCTACTAAAACGGAGTACTACAAAATCGCTATTATTTGGAGAGTAGTAACATTGAAACCTAGACTGACTCCTGAGGTCCGTTCCATCACCGCCATATTCTGCGTGAAACTTTTCGCACTCTTGCAAAACGAGAGTGTTGACGCAGGCATCATGATTGATGTAGAGTGGGGTACCGTTGTAAATTAGCAAGTCTGGCTCTGGTGGTACAAATCTCCTCTCAACGTCAAGCAACCTTTCTGATGAGTCGTAGTGACTTTGAAGAACGTATGTGATATTGGTGTTGTTGCCGAAATGGTCGGGTTCTAGTAGGGTGCCGTTGAAGCAGTCAGTTAGGATGTACGTACTTTTGTCATTGGGCACATCCTGCAGCGTCGTGCAAAATACCATGAGCATGGGAGGCCGATCTGGGTAAATTTGAGAACGAAGGTTTTTAGGCCAAATCTCCAGTTCTGTTTCTATATCCCGAGCTCGAGCACATTTAGCAGTGTAGATGACATCCCCTTGCCGGATCATGACGTCTTTTTCGAACGTGTTGATGGCAATGCACCTTTTTTCGCATTTGAAGGGTGGGCGTACTCTCGCGCATTCTCCGTAGTTGCATTCATACAGCCCATCAAAGTGGAGACATGCTTTGCGCGTGTTGCAAACGATAGGTGCATCCGTTGTTGTCAGATTGCAGGAGAGAACGGAGGTGAGATTTTTGCATATGGCGCCTTGTGTCTCTCCTGTGGGTGATCCAGGGCCTTTGGTGCAGTTGAAGATACCGTGCAATGAGGCACACTCGCCGTTGATGCACCTGGAAAATAATTTTTTTTTGTAAAATTAGTCGCCATTCATATTGTTTTGATAGGTTTATTATGTTGAGTGCCGAAAAAGCAAAATATATAAATTATACATGTGTATATTTTTTACTTACTCGTAAACCTTCATCTTTGGATCTATCCCGTGGCAATATTTGGTGTCAAAGGCCATGGGGTCACACTCCTCCAGTCTAACGTTGCTTCCATTTCTTCTCACATCAACACGAATTTGTGTGCACGTTCCTGACGACTTGGACAGGCACCACTCACCACAACTACTCCACGATGGGACACCCTCCTCCTCCTCGCAGTTTTGTAAAGTCGCGTTCGAGACTGTGGTACACATGACTGTATGCTCGGAAAAGCCCGAGTTGAGGGTGCGATATGAGGGCATATAAACTGCAACCGTGAGATACACCATACTCACACAACTCAACACTGCTGTCAACTGGCAAATGCAGATGGTCAAGCAGACTCGCTTCTCGAACGGTGTATTCATCTTGATCGCAAACTCTTCCTGCTGGCTCCTTTTTTATGACTCTTCCAAACATTTATTTTTTCGCGATTTTTAGGGAAACCCCTATAGTTTTAACGCATTTGTCGGGATTTACCTTCCCTTTTTCAGTAGTCTGATATTTTCAATAAAAAACTGTTCCTTTATTTGCTTTCTTAAAATAATAAGTTGCTTTCTTTTGCAAATCTTTTCTGATACTTTTAAAAAGAAAGGGGAAAACAATGCCTGGAACAGAAATTTGAGTTGAGATTATTGAATATTCAGGACTTGAAATATTTTTTATTCGAAAAGACGCAGTTTCGACTTATTTACTGTTCTCTGCTAATATATTATTATTGCTCCTCTGAGTGTTTTGCTATTTTGCGTTGTGGTGAAATTTTTCCAGAAGAATATAAAATACACTTTGTGTGCTCTCTTTACATATATTTGTTTTAGCTCAAATATACACTCAAATAGTACTATCATCATAGAACCAGGGCTTGGTCTCAATTTTTTTGCCAAATGGCTGCTGCTGAAATATAATATATATTCAGTACCTTGGAAAATATACCTACACATATATATACATACATATGTATACGTAAAAATATACATATATATATACTATGGTTTCTTGACTTCCTTTTCTTGGAAAAATAGAAGTATGCACACGCAAAATTGTTAGACACGGCTAAATTTGCCATTGCTGCTGTTATTATAAAGCTTTTTCCTTCAGCAAAAAAAGCAATGGTCGGGAAAAGAGGAAAATGAGGGCGACGACGCAAAAGCAGTATAGCTTTTCACACACACAGAAAAAGCATTTCTGGAATGGAATGAGCGCATTATGATATTTCTGTCGTTTCGATCGATACTGGGCCTAGCCGTCCTGGTGCTTTCACCTCATTCACGAATATACCTAGGACAGTAGTACCCTAAATATAATATATACACAAAATATATATTTATAATGCCCTAGCCCAATCTCGAAACAAAAGGCTCACTATGAAACCATGATATATATAATAATATATTATAACACTTTGCTGCTTTTTCATGGAGCTGTATACAGCATGGAACCGATCCATGAACCACTTTACTAACAAAAAGAAAAAGGAACCGGGCAATTTTCCGAATCTTCTTACCTAACTGTACAAATAATTATTTTGTGTTGGCTGCAACCTATTAATGGTACGTAATACCGACAAGGCACGACCAAAACATTTCGTTGTATATTTCAAGGGGTCGACGAAAAAAATTCACAATTGAACTTATAGGAACTGCACGGAAAAACCCTACAATGTACACCCCACCACATACCAAATAGCACAATACACCACCTGATAATATTTTTTGCTCAAATACTACTGCTATTTTTTTTATTCTTAAATATTTATATATAGTGTACCTATATGTATTTATATATACAGCTATAAGAAAAATAAATATATACATGCATAGCAATACGAAGATGAATGATCATGATGATAATTGAACAATCCTCAAAAATAAAAAAATATTTCAAACAAATAAATTCTCATAAATCATAGCGGAAGACGAAGGAGGAGAAAGTAGAGAAATGACTGACGAATAAGAATATGGATTTTATAAGCATAAATGTTTTGATTTTGAGCATAATTTGAACTTACTCTGAGCTCGACCTTCTCCAACGTGCTGGGCACAATTGGAGATCCACAATGAGTAAAAATGATGAAGTAATGATGATGATTAATTTAATCGGAGAGAAAAAAAGAAAAAAGGAGGATGATGGTGGTGGAAAGGAAAAGATTCACTAAACTAAGAAGAGACACATTTTTATTGAATTCTAGGCACACACACTTGTATGCGGCACGTACACACATGAATTATGTGAAAAAGAGAGCGAGAGAGAGAGAGAGAGAGATAATCAACTGATTATTTTATATTCACTACTATTTCTTTCTCTCAATTGTTCGTTGTTTTCAAATTATTGTCCAAAAAAGTGTGGTTCTCTAAAGATCAACTAAAAACGAGGAAGTACTTGACAGGAATCATTGTTCCAGGATTTATCCCTTTTGAAGAGGGACACTTTTACTGGCTTACGTTGTACTATCTTTGAGGTTTAATCAGTGTTCCTATTGTTGTTTTGTTTTATTATTATCGTGGAACGTGTGATGATTGAAGGATGATGATGATGATTTTGTTGATGACGATGATAGTAGGCGCATATAACAGGGAACAGATACTATTATACTACAACACACACATTAGTAAGCTAATATATTATTACAATGCACATACACAATAATATACTATAACATGTATGTACAGACAACAACAATGTAGAAAAACAACACCGCGACGAATAAACCTTTCACTTCTTTTTTCTCTCTATTCCACGGCACTAATTTTGAGCAGCAACAACAAAGCAATTAACTAATCACATTGTTGCCCTTACAAACTTCAAAAAATATATAAACTTTTCATTTTTTTCAAAATTCTAAAAAACCAAAAAATAATATTTTATTCTGGATATTTTTTTTTCTCACAGAATGATCGCCGTTCTGAGAGTCTATCCTTTTGTTTCGTGTGGCGAAATATATTATATTTTTAGCATGGGCAGAACAGAACAGAGAGAAAGTATACACACTTCAAATGCACACACTCAAAGGGAAAAGGGTTGGGAATATATACTCTCTACTGCTGCTACATTCCAAAAACCAATGACTTGATAAGCATGCAGAGGATAAGAGTTGAGCAAAAAGAGGATGTGCAAATAAGCTTATCGGTTCCGAGTCCAGAGGAGGAAAAGTACTGCGCCATGATGATGATGATCATACCATGCTCATATAAAATATATAGTTCATTTTGTTTATAGTGCATACAAGTATGTAGTAAGTAGTAGGGCGGGTGCTGTCTCCAACCTTTGTGTATATAGAACTGCTGGTAGGTACTGCTTAGCAGACATTGTAATTCCGAAAGAAATGGGTATCGATCTCTCCCTTTCTCATACTCTGTCTGTTTTCTCTCATGTCTGCTGTTCCGTCTTCTTCTTTTTTTTTGCTTTTCTCTTTGTTACTAGAAAATGCATCCAAGATAACTGCATTGATACTACGCTGGTAGCCTAGCGCACCTCACGGGAAAGTTCGGGGGAAAAAATCTGGGAAACCCAGGCAAAAGTAAGTTGGGTTATTTGCACTAGATCGAGCCATAAGTACTAACGCTTTGTCTACCCAAACAAAACATTTTTTGTTTTGTTTCTAGCACATTTCATTTTCTGTGCTGCATGCTTTATGTGTGGTTGGTATATTGATACAAAAAGACAAAGGATATATATTATGCTGCTTTTTCTTAGGTGCATACATATCTTTTCTTCTGGTAGTCTGCATGGACTTTATTTTAGACTTCTTTTATCTGTAAAAAAATTGTGTATTTTACTCTCATTCACTTTGTTTTTTTGTGTGTGTGTGATGCTATGAAAGTGATACTCTGTGTGTGTTTTATGGATGAGGATATATTTTTACATGCTTTACATGGTGTAACGTACACTGTAATGTTAGCCTACTTCCGCTTATTATTATTATTATCATCTCTCTTTTCTCTCTCTCTCTTCTTTATTTTCTCCGTAAGTACCTACATAACATGATCGTTCAGCTCTCTGTTTCTCTGCTGCGGCAACGGTGATTCTTCTGCTGATGTTATAATAATATAATGCTGGTTTGGTTTGTTGCTGTGGTGTATATAGAGGCAATGGAAAGAAAGTTGTTAGTGGCGGTGGTGGATGGAGGATAGATAGAGAGAGGATTGAAGAGAAAATGCGTTTGGCGTATAATTTGCAATTTTTTGCCAGAGAGAGAAAGAGAGAAGAAAAATGCTGGCGGAGGAGTAGTAGGAGGAAGGAGAGGAGGAGATGATCATCTCATCACGGATATCGGATCACACGGATGGATGATGAGGATAATAACAGCATCATAACGGCAACGGTAATGTTTTCTCTGTAGTCGTTTGTTTCATGCTGTTTCATTTTATAGGTAGGCTATATGCTGGCTTTGTAGTAGTCTCTGTGTTCTTGAAAAGAAAACACTATGGTGTGGTAATTATTATTGCTATTGACCACTCCAAACACAATAAAATATATAGGTATAAAATACATCATGGAAGTAAGTAAGTATATTTTATCGTACAACAGGGAATTTGTTTTCGGTAAGTATCAAGTAGCAAAAAAAAAGTGGTAGTGTGATACAAACATGAACATGGCTATATGACACGAAATGAGAAGAAAATCAAGGTTGAAAAAGAATCACCAGTCCAATGGTAAAACAAAACGTTCATAACCCCAATAATAGCTTCTCTCATCGTCTTTCCATAAGTTTCAGCACTCCAACTAAACCTTACCTTTTCCCATTTTTCTTGATATTTTACATATATGTATTATATTTTTTCGGTGATTCTTGCGCATTTTCTTGCTTCTTTATTAGGTTGGTGATGGTGGTGGTGGGTTGGTGGTGCCCACAAGGAACAAAGTCAAAGATTATTTTATTTCACATTTTATTAAGGTCTTTGCTTTCACATTTTCCACCCAGTCATACAATAGTAAGAAGGCATGAAAAATTCTTTCCTTGCCGTGAGGAGGAGTGCATATAACAGAGAGGTATATGTATTTATTATCCGAGACCGAACGATATAAAAAAGATACAATATGCTGCTGCTGCTGCTGCTGCTGTTGAGCTGGGTATTTACAGACGCGGACTGACCATTTAAGGTAGATATATGACTAAAAAAAGGCACAGTGTATGTGTGTGTGTGTGTGTGTGTGTGTGTGTGTGTGTGTGTGTGTGTGTGTGTGTCTGTACTATAATCATGATATGAGTTTAGCAAGCAACAAAGAAGTAAAAAGTTGGGGGTTGATTTTTGACTTGTGACGGTGCGGTGAAGAAGGAGATGATGTTGATGATGATGATGATGACAATTTGACAATAATAACAGCATGCATACACGCATATCCTTGAATTTTAATTGGCTCCAAGAAGAAATAGTACTTGACGACCAAGACGATGACGGCGCGTAAGTTAACTTTTACAGCAGCAGCACAAGAAAACACACATGCACAAAAATACTTACATAAGTGCAAGTTGAATAGGTGTGCTACTATTTTCTTTCCAAAATAAAAATATATACAAACACAGAGGTTAATAAGAGTTTGCTACACTGGTTGTTGTAATAAAAAAATACATATATACATATATATTTCGTGATTTCAATCCCATATTCTTCTCTCTTGCCTTTCTTTTCCTCTCCTTATACATATTTGATTTAACTGGACTTACAGAAAAGTAGTAAAATGAAAAATACATGTTGTAAAAGTGTTGTTATATATTATGCTGGTGCTCCTGTTTTGCTGTGCACTCTTCTTCTTTTTTTGGTAACATTTTATATATGTCCTTCAGTTAGTGAAAGATTATAAAAGCATGCATGTTGTAAGGTCCCAGAAAAACTGGAAGTATATTATACAGCTCAGTTTCAGTCCACACACTATTGGTTTAGGTATGTTATTATTATTATTACTACTATTATTATTATCATAACACACTGCATAAAAAAAGTCTTGAATGCATAGGGGAAAAGTTATTTGAGAAAATGAGAGACCAAGAAAAGAAGAAGGAAAATGTAATATAGGCATATTATATGGTATGCATTGAACTTTGTGAGCACAAAGGATGACGGATTTGTATACAAGCTAAGTATAAATTTCATTGCGTTACAGAAAAATAAAATCTGATTATTCAAAAAAACATATGCATAATATGTCATAATATGTTTTCTTACCTGAAAAGTATTTAAATTGGTAAACTAGTTTCAAACGATTTTTCAATTTATGCGTGGGTAAAATAACCATGTTTTCTTATTGGTCATGAAAAATTGGAAAAACTGTTTGCACTGCATCCAAACAATACGCAACTGAGCAATGGAAAGTAATTTTGTTGATAAGTGGATAACTCTCAAAGAAAAATGTTTTTCTTTGTCTTTTGAGTAAAAACATGGATGTTTGAAGTAGCACCATACATTTTGATACATTTTAATACATTCTTCATAGCCTTCATATTATTATTATTTTTCGTGAGATTCAACACCCATATAAGACGAAGGAGAAATAAACAAAATGGTTTCGTTTGCCGTTGGAAGCAATTTGACTGCCTCTAAATACTACTTACTTTCTTTCGTGTGTACTTACTTTATCCTCGGACCTGCAACTACCACGAGACGGTGTGCTAGTCAACTTTGTGGCTTTCGTTGGCTATTTCAATCCTTCTTTTTGGTCACGAAATATACGAGAAAATAAACTCCTATAGCCAAAGAGAGAGATAGAGAGAGTGTGTGTCGGTCCGAAAAAAAAGGAGAAAAAAGAGTGGCGTGGTGGTGGTGGTAGCCGTAGTGTTGCATATTATTACATGCATTCTATAGAGTACACAAACACAACCAACACACCACACCACCACCACAACAAAAGATAAAAAAAAGTTACTTTTTGCTTTGTTCGCTTTTCGAACGGGAAAAATGCTACTGCTACTTGGTCCGCCCGTGTTTTCATGGCATGCATACATGATAAAGCAACATTGGCCGGTAGTATTTATATATAGTTGTTTGTGTAAGGCTATAACATTGTTGTACGATATGCTATTATATGGCTTTGCTGTTGGTTTGTAATGGTGGTAGTCGTGCTGTTGTGTTTTCTGATCGGTATATACATATACTATTATATTATTGTACGGCAACAGAACGAAAGAAGACACTCATATTATGCATCAATTCGAGTGATTCGATTCCATTGAAGTACACACATATGTACATATATGCACATACCAGGATTCATGACAAATTACAAACGGAAAAAACGGGAAAAACGAAAAGCGGCACTAGAGCAACAAAAAACAGGGAGGAAAAAAGGGCGAGAATGGCGACAACGACAATAAACCATGTCTACTTGTCTTTTTCGTCAATAAAATATTATTTAATATATTTTGTGGGATCATCATCATCATCATAATATAGAGTGGCAGAGATGATAAAGACATGGAAGAAAAAAGTAGAAACGAATGTTATATATATTGCTATATCACACGGATGAAGGTATCCAAAAGGAAAAAAAGTAATGCACCAAAAGATGATGATGCTGGCATAAATACTGCCTGTTACATAAATTTTAATTATTGTTTGGGACACAGGCATAACTCTGTTGCCATTTATTCTCACATTGCATAATAGTAATAATAATAATATAACACATGTGTGTATATAACATGATAGATAACTGTAACTAATGGTAAATCGTTGAATATGATAACATGCTGCTGATGTATATAGTATTCTATATAATGCTTATACATTAAATATATTTTTTGAGTGTTTTTTTTTATTATAAAATACTGATTTCATTCATCATTCATGCCATATAAGCATGTTCAAAAAAAATGCAATGGATACACATATTTATAGACATGCATACATACATAGGGAATAAGCTTTACTCTTGTGGAAATAATAATTTGTCCCAGCATAAAATGAGCATCAACTCAAGAGTAAAAAAAGGGGAGCTTGATGATATGATGATGTTGATGTCCGCTGTATGATGATCATGATGCTGATCATGATGATACATGTGTGTGATGTGGTGTGGAGAGAAAACTGCTGTTGTAATACTATATGATTCTAAATAAGCTCTTTTTCTCTAGAAAAAAAGAGGATTTTTAATAGAAAATGCCGGGGTGCCGACGAGCCACGAGAAAGTTTTTTTTTCTCCCTTCTTTTCTTTTTTCCTTTTTTATTCAATAAAGTAACAACAGCAGTAGTAGTAGCACCACCACCACCAGCAGTGAAAAACGACATACTCATACAGTATTATATTCTATCTCTTTGTGTGTGTATGTGTTTTTTTGTAGAGCCCTAGCTATTTCTTACATATATTGCTTACATAACCCATTCTTTTTATTTCCATTCTTCCTCGTCCTGTTTCGGTCTGTATAGTAGTAAGTGAGAGCAGAGTAGGGTAGTAGTAAAAAAAGAGAAGAAAATGGGCAGCTAAACATTCTTCTTACTTTCTTACTTGTAATAATAATGCTGTGTGTGTACCCTGCTTATAAGATAGTTAACCTAGGTACATAAATAAGTATACCTATATATATTCACCAGCAAAAAAAAAACTATCACATCATATTGCAATTGCTCTTGAATTTTTATCCATATTACTATACTATATAGCAATGCTACTTACTACTTCTACTACATCATCGCCACAACGGAAGGACAAGCAAAAAAAAAGAAGGAAAAACCAGCATGTTGTTAAATTGCTTCTTTTAGCTGGTCCGCGGCAAAGTAGCAGTGGTAGTAGTAGTAGCGGCCGTAGTGTGATAATGTGGAAGTAGTATAAAAATGTATATGGTTTGGTTTAAAAAAAAAGGGAAAAAGAAGAAAAAAGCCGTTCTTGTTACACGGTAATAGTAATAATACATACGCGAAGGGAGCCACATACTATGAGCTAGCTGACTTGACTAGTGAGATGATACGACAACAACGACGACGATGGCTCTATATCTATTATACTTACATATATACATATATACACTACGTCCATAGAGAGAAATTGCTGCAAAAGAGGAAAAAAAAGAAACAAGAGTCAAGTCAGTATTCTTCTTTTTCTTCTTCTTAAAAAAACTCACTACTACTACTGCTGTTTGCTACATACATAGATTTTACTATTGCATTTCAAAAAAACACCACATATTATACAACAAGGCAAGGTTTTTACTATTGCTTTTATATATAACATCACTATATACTATACTATCACGTAAACCAGCAGTATTTGCCTGCTAAAATTATATGGGACACGGGATAAAAAAAGAGCTTTAGAGCGTTGTGTATGTATGTATGTGTCTAAAAAAAGTATATATATGAATACATACATAGAAAATACAACTCTATACTACTACACAACGTGCCTATATTTAAGCAGTTGGAAAGAAAGTTGTTCCAAGGAAAGTTCCTCACTCTTTGCTAGTATACATACATATATCCACAAATATGCGCTTTTTTCTTTTTTGTGCGTGTTTCAATAATATTATTTTGCTACTATATACACAACTAGCATACTACCACCGCCACTGCTACGGTTGAAATATTAAAAAAAAAATGAAAAAAGTAGTAAATGCATGCATATCCCTAAAAACGAGGTGTAGACAGAGACACGGAATTCCACAATATATATAAATACAATATAAAAATATCTATATATATATTTAAGTGTACACACAAAAAAAAATTATGTATGTACATATACATACACAATCATCATGATCATCATCAACAACAACAACAGCAGCATAGTGTACAATGGCGTGGCACATACAATTTTCAGTTCCCTTTTTTTCAAAGTAAATTTAAGCCCACTACACTAGTATTTTTACTGCTTTTTTTCTTCTTTTCTTCTACAATATTCTTTCTTTCTTACTGCTGTAGTTTTACCTTCTTTTTATACTTGCTTCTTTTTGCATGCATGCAGTGGTGGTGGTGGTGGTGGTGGTGTGGCAGTGGCAATGGTGTGGTGGTAAAAAAAGCACGTCTGCTGGTGTATAGTAGTTTATTATTACAAACATTGCTCTTTCCCTTCTTCCTTTTTTCATACTCTTTTCTACCTATTGCCTGACCGGACAAAACGATTTGGGTTCTGTAGAATTCTGTAGGTAATAATACAAAAGTACGTGTTTGTTAGCAATACACAAATAAAACGAGAGAGAGAGAGAAAGAAAGAGAAAAGGAAAAAAAATGTCTTTTTCACTTCCTTTTTTCACTTCACCAAATGCACTATACTTATTTACTGATATTATAAAAAGCTTATTATAGTGTGACATACATATACAATGTATAATTATATAAATACACACACACACGAAAGGGAACATTTAAAGGATTCATGAGACTGATAAAATGAAAGAGAGAAGAGGGGGAAGCAAAAACTTATGCATGCATTTTCTCTCTTTTGCTTACTCTAGCAGCAGCACGATAAATTAGAAGGGAAAGGATATGATAATATTTTTTTTTTACAAAATACATAGTATAATATGAGTAATAAAAACGAAACGGAATGGACTGCTGCTATTTTAGGTATTCCACTACACAATGTCCTCTCTTAACAAAGCAACTGTCCGACCAAATTCAACACACGACATGGCAGGCGCTATATAAGCTGAAGTCGCATGTTTTTTTTCTTCTTTGCTTTAAAAAAAAGAGTATAAAATTGCGTGAGTTGAGTGAAGTGAGTTGAATAGCACTGAATGGTATGTGTGTGAGCCTTTATATATGGTCTTGTGTGTTTTCGCTACATTTTTTTTGTCAGCCTTCATTATGACGAGAAAGTAGAGGGAGAATGTGTGTGGGAAAGCTAACCCGACAATGTGCACGAGAAAGAGAGTTTGTAGCTGGTTTTTTCAGTGTCTAGATCTGGGTCTACGGTCTCTGGAATGCAATAGCGAGAATAGCCGGGTATTCAGGACCACGTTTAATCCAACTGCTGCATCCTGTCTACACCACGTACTGCAATCTCAAAATGGCGAAGTCGCTACTAAACAGACTGTTCTATCCATGACATGTTATTTTGTAGAACCCATACACAAGATTACCTTCTTTTGACTCCAGTCCAGACCAGCAATTGTGAGAAAGCAGGCAAGCATACAACACATATAGCATAACAGAATGTTGCAGTAGAAATGAGAAGTAAAGTTTTGAGTAAAAGCAAATCAGCAGTAGTAGCAGCAGAGTACATAGTTTTTAGCTGCTACGAGCAGAAGGAATGCATTCATAAACTCTGCACCACCACAGCCCAGAAACGAGATATGGTGCATTATATCGAATAGATATGCTCGCTCTTTCTCCCCATTACATTCACATTGGTTTTGATTCTCTATTTTTGCCACTTTTTCAAGAAGGATGATGAAAGTTGACCTCAACAATGAGCAAGTTTGTGACCTGTAAGATTTCCCCAACAATGTTTCAATAGTCAAATTGAGGGCCAGCCATATGTACAAAGGAACATTACGAAACAATGCTGCATTTTTTTTCGGATTACAAACATAGACTTGTGTGCAGAGGGTATATGCTGTTTGTGCATGATTGTTATTATGACTACAATTTCCCTTCAAGTAGAGAGAACTGTGTCAAAAAAGTAAAATCGTCATGGGCGCGGTTCTACCAACACATACTACAACCACCACCTCCACCATCCATACTTTGTTGCAAGACAGAGTAAAATAGTGTAAGTACTACTACGACTACTACTACTACAACAAGAGCATAGAGTACTGCTGTTTTCACTGCTGCTGTAATACCAGCACTACTACTGCTGCTGCTTACTTCTCTCTTTCTTTCTTTCTTTCTCTCTCTCTCGCTGCTGTACTTCTTTTGCTTTTATGTGTGTCGTGTCGTGTCCACTGCCCTCTTTCATCTGGCCGCTACCTTCCCCTCCTCCTTTAATACCATTCTACAATTTCACTACCCCATCCAAAAAACACTCACACACACACACAAACTTTTTTACATGCTTTCTACTACTACTACTGCATATGATAAAATATGTGTGTGTGTATGGTATTTGTATATGTACTTCGGCTTTTACTCTAGAGCTCTCTTTTCTTTCTTTTTTTCCTTCTTTTCACAATTCCTTAACACTAATGCCAAAACACTAGTAGTAAATGCTAATACCTTTTACATCCACATACATACATATACACGTATAATTCATATAATCATACATACTCGCTTATGTATATACATACATCACATAAATGTACGTATATATGTACTACAGTACATGTACCTATATTGCTTCCCCAACTTTATACCATATAGTCTATCTGCTCTGGTGGTGGTGCTCTGCTGCCCGTCTTTTCCCCCTGTGTATGTACATAATACTACCGTAGTATAGAATAAAAACGGTATAAGTTTTGTTAACTGTGGTGGTATGTGTACAATGTACAAGTTACCACACATTCTTTCTCCCCACACTGCTGCGACTACACTGTGACCTCCCTTTGAGAATCCGCTGCTTATCCTCCACCAAAAAAACTTTCTTTTTTTGTACCCACTATTCTTATTCTCCAACAAAACACAATCATTGTTACTAGGTTAAGGAGTATCAATACAATTACAACAATAATAATCATAAAGGAAAAGGTGAAACAATAATGAACAATTTTCCCCCTATTTTATAAAAAAAATAAAAATTAAAACTTGTTTATTTCCTGTCCAAGAAAAATGCATTAATTATTCCACAACTACACAGGAGAAAAAGGTGGTTTTCTTTTCTCTTGTAGTGTTTCGTGTTTCTTCTCCACAGATTTTTTCCTTTGGTTTGTGTGTATGTGTGAGTTTCTGTTTAAAGTGTGCTTTTGTGTGTAGTAATTTTGTATTGTAACTCCTATTATTTATTTGGAATAAAAACTGTAGTGCTCCAAGTACAGAAGCTAATGTTACCAGAAACAACAGCAGCGCAGTGATAATTTCTCCGTTAAAACCCTTATGAACAAGGTCAATCAGGAAAGGATACTGTTGTAATTTGTGAAAGTGCAGCAGCGCACTAAGCATACAGCAGCAGTAGCAGTGCGTTCGCAGTTTTTGAAAAATTAAGTTTGCTACTGCAAAGTAATATAAAAACCCCCTTTCCCCCTCAGAAAAATATCGGAGTAATCGAGAACAACACAATAAAAACACATCGACAAGGATAGAGCTTCCGCATCAACTACAGCAGCAGTAAAGCACGTATAATAAAATTATACATAAGCATCAGTGCCAGCAATAGCAAAACAACAACATTAATGACCACTACATTCCGTTGTACAGTTTTTTTCCATGCATCATCAATGCAAAAAAAAAATCAGACAGTGAGAGAGTGGCGGTGGCATTGATGACGGTGGTGGCTGGTGGCGGTGGTCAATGTGCATGAAATTCTAGGTAATCCAGTGAACTAACTTTTTTTTATACAATGGAAGATAATAATCACTGGTGGGAAAACCGAGTTGTTGGAAAGGAACAAGCACCGTTGTTGTGAAAGTTCAAGTTGGGAAAAATGGTGCACAGATGTCCTAAATTATTGTAACAATGATATTTGCCATTGATGAACATTGGCCGATTCAGTGCAGCAATCATCATCATCATAACAACCGGATACCATTGCACATATACTACACATGATGGCGATATTGGAAACAAATAGTAGCCTGGAATGAAAAGACAAAAGGAAAGTTATCCTTAGAAGAACTGTACGAAGAGAACTTGAAGATCGAAGAGCAAATGTGCTATCATCAAAGTGAATCATTAAACTGTACATTTATGATGCTTCTAACCAAAAGATAGGATGATGAGAGAACTTTGCGAGTCATTCCGGCTCAAAATACTGTAGAGACAGAGAAAATACAGACGACAAAAAGTGAGAGATCATCGTAATCATCGACTATAGATAACACAGAAAATTAATTACTTTTGTTCAATAATCCTCTTGCCAGATTGGGTTTTCCTTTTTTTCGTATATAAGAAACATCTCGTTGGGTTCCGTCATTTTTAACTTACCAGTAAACATTTTGAAAAGATCTCTATTTGATCATGATATGTAAAGAAAGGATATTACTACTACATACATACTTCTACTATTACTACTACCACATACTGCACATGTCAAGTTGCTGCTCAGTTATCAACAAATTAATTCAAAATATCTAACAACAATAATAGTTTTTATTACTACTACAATATATTTCTTAGATTTCAATTTGATAATTAAACTTAATAATAATCATAACAATAATAATAATAAATACCTACTGTCCTTGACGCTTTTTTCTATACAGAATATATAATATACTATTTCCGGACAGGAACGCTTTTTATACGGAAGAAAAAAAATTATATTTAACCAGGAAAAAAATCACATTTATAACTTTTAAGCAAATTTTTGTATTTATTACTACGATAAAAAACAAAACTTATCATCAAACTATATATTATACAAATAGTCGTTTTTAAAAAAACTAGTTTTTATTACACAGAAATCAGTTGTTGTTGACAGGAAAAGAATTGTAACCTCAATCTCTGCACAAATTTAAAGATGAAGACATTTTTTTCCTTTTTCTGACTCCTCAAGATTTGTTATTATTTTTCATTATCAAGCAAAACATTATTCATTATTACTATACCACTCTCAAGACTGTCGATTATTTTTTTTCGCGTTTTTCTTTAAAAAAAAGAAAGGAAACTTTAGTGCACAAAAAATAAACTTACAAACAAAAATGCTTGTATGATCCTTTTCTATTTACAATTTTTTAAAATTTAATTCAAAATAAACCGCTGCCGACGCGTCGCTACATTCTTTAGAGGAAACGTAAAGGAAACTTAAAAGAAAAAAAACTATTTGTTATTCATATTCGTCCACTTCTTCACATCCACAACTCGAACGTACGTACAACAACTTCGGCGAGAAAAAGACGATACTCTCGATTTTTTTCTCTGATTGATTGAGGCATCTCAGCAAAAAAAAAAGATTTAAAAAAACAATCTTTCGCCGCCATCATCAACGAACGAACTGTGCTAATAACGAATCAGGATATAAATATTCTTTTTGGTCAGTGCTATTTGAAAATGCTGTTGCTCCCGCCGCCTCCGCAATAATAATAACGCATCACTTACTGTTGTTTATCGCTTTTTTCCAAATAAAAAAATTGTTCCCTTTTAAAGCTGAGCGCTGTGTGCTATAATATCTCTTTATGCTTGCTGTGTGCTACGCCGCAATTACTAGCATCATCTTCATCATCAACAACAACAACAACAACCTCCAAAAGGATACTCTTGATTACTTTCAAATCCGTCTTGTTTCCAAGGATATTCAATAAATGGTGTAAGTGCTATAAAAGAAAGCTGTTATTTGGTGCGACAATTTTATTTTCAAGCTTTTCCCTTGACATGAAGTTTTTATATTCATTATAGGAAAGCTACACAGTAATAATATTAATAATAAGGAACTATGGGCTAAAAAATGGTGCTTTGCAATAATAAGTAATAATAGTAATAAATATATAAATACATATGTAATTATTTCAAAAAGTAATCTTGTGTGTGTGTACGTGGGAGTTATAAAGTCACCACACTCGGAGAAAAGGAATACATACATCCGCAACGGCAACAGACAATTACCTCAGGGCCTATTCATTTTTGAATCAACTAAATAATAGTGTTTTTGGAGAAGTATAGTTGGTTGGATTTTCAAAAAGACATTAATTTTACCGGGTATGTCAAATTCATTTTTTTAGCTTTATGCAAACGCAATACGTTACATTTTTTCCATTTGTGTTTTTTGCCGATATAAACGCAATGAACTTTTTTTTAAACTCTGTTTATGCTATGAAGAAAAATGATGCTCGCGTTTATACCTATTTCAAACTTTTTTATTTTCGTATGTTTACAACAAAACAAAGAAACGGTAGTCCAGCAGGACAAAAATGATTTTATTATGTAATGTGATATTAAGTTTAAAAAAAATCAAATATCTTATCCACTAATGATATACAGACGTATCTAATTTTGGATATAGGTATGTATGCTTCAATTCAACATGGTCTTGAATTCCACTTTGATATGTGCATTCAAGATCATGTTGAATCTATTATCTGAAAATGCGGCTTCATTGACACTTTCATGCACGAAGTTGGTATGGTACCATTCCCAATATACATAACGGCGTGCCTGACACACATGCTTCCCTTCATCAAAGTGATGAGCTACGACATTCAATCTTATTAGAATAGATAGGCAAATCGATCGTCAACTTTCTTGCTTATGACATTCTAATTCCCCCTCGGTCTCTTTGTTAGTTTTCATGCGTTAGTGCTTTAATTTTCGGATCACTCTCCCACGATTTTATAACATGACAACCGAAAGTCAAATATAGATAAAGCTTTAATAGCTTATAAAAGCTTAAACATGTTAGGCTTATCATTTCATTCACGTTTACCTGCCATTTTTACCATCATTCACACACAGATAACGCAATGACAGGTATACTTAACTCACACACTGCTGGCTAAAGTTCTACTAGTATTATTAATACTATATCTATAATAATAGCAAATAACTATCGATTAGTAGTTTAAGTAACAGTGCGACTCTTTATTGGTATATGTGTACGATAAATAACAAGTTCTAAAATTCACTTAGCTAATCAGCAGAATTCTCTATTATCCAACATGTGTCTTAAAATTATTTGCCAGAGTCGATTGATAATCATTATGTATTTACGTTGTGTCACTAGATAGTAAGTAAACATGAAGTTTAAAATTTAGATCGATAGGTAGCATAATCTTATGGTCTTTTTCGTAGTTGCACATTTTAAGAATAAACAAAAAATACATCCTAAACTTTGATACGATAGGAAAGGTCATAGTCATGATTCATGAGTCGTGACCATGTTTAAGGATTGTGGCCCATCATAGTTAACCCGGTTTAATATGCTGCTGTTGGCATGTTAGGCGTGAGTATCAAACAAGGTCGGCCACTTTTGTCTCTTTTGTAGTCTATTTGGATTCCATGTGTTATGTGGTAGCTAAGCTGAATCTCATTTCTTTCGACAACCCAATCCAATGAGTCTAATGAGTTCCATAATTATACTTGAGGGAGTCGGCATGCGGATAGAGGTCAGGTCCACTCAAGCCTTCAGACGACATTTTCTAGCGGAGAGCGAATCACTTTAGCAATTGGACAGGCTGGACAGCAATATGCTGCTCGCCTGTTCAAGGCTCTTTAGTAGTGTATTAGCGCGTGGCAAGGCAAACAAACCGGTGAAATTTGAACCCAATGACGCTGCATAAATATGAAGATACATATGTGTCGGCATCAATATTAATTTTTTTAAATTTTAGTCATTATAACAGATGCCAGTGATTTTAAACTGTAAAAATTATTCTATGCCATTTTAAACAGACATTGACTTTAAAATAATCATATGCAGCTCAACGTTTCGACTTTATTCCAAAGTCATCTTGAGGAGCAAATAAAAATTATGAGAATAAAAATTCATGATTATTCAATTTTTTGATTTTTACGACTACAACAATTTTTTCGAAGTGATAAATTGTAGTACTGAATTTTTATTTTCATAATTGTTATTTGCTCCTGAAGAGGACTTTGGAATAAATTCGAAACGTCGAGCTGCGTATGATTATTTTAAAGCCAATGTCTGTTTAAAATGGCATTGATTAATTTTTACAGTTTAAACCATGTGTACATTTTTATGAGTAGTAGGTACTGATGTTACTTACATAGATATAAAATCACTGACATCTGTTATAATGATTAAAATTTGAAAAAAATATTGATGCCTATTGCGTATACATGTATGTATCTTCATATTTATGCAGCGTCATTGGGTTCAAATTTCACCGGTTTGTTTGCCTTGCCTTTGCTTATTTTAAATCACTCGCTGTTTTTTCATCATGTTTTAATTTAAAAAGATATTGGCTTTATTTCTACTAGGTTTGTCAATGTCGGAAATTCATGTTTTTCATGCCTCTCATAGCCCATTTTCGTAGTAAACAGGATACTGACTGTTTGAACCAGTACAATGAGTATTTTATTTACCACATCATCGATTGGAATTGCAAAAACAAACACATTAACATTTCAAGCTATAATAGTATGTATGTATTTCAGTATATAATATCAATACCAAGTTGTATTACCAACCGCATAATTAATGGGTGAGATCATTGAACTAATTCCCAGAATGTAATAATAAATAAAAATAATCTGCAATACAATGTGTTGTCTTTGTCTTTGGTTTGGTATATGCTTGTTAAAATTTTGAGTTTGAACTCAGAAAATAAATGTACGTATTGAAAATCCAGACCAAAAATGTAACCGCATTTATTAAAAATTAACAACATACACAAGTCAATAAAAAACAGGGAGTGATCACAAGAGTGCAATAGTCTCGGTGCACATGCGCACTGAGAACAACAACCCCTTCGCATGGAATGTAAAAATAGTCACATTGACGATGACGACATTCATATGACAGTCGATATTACAATTTTCCTCAATATTTCCACAACATTACAATTTGTAGATATCGTGGGACAAGCATAGGGACGACCGCACCATATTATTATCTTTTGATATATTTTTTTTCGCATTGCTAACATGCAAAAAGGGCTAAATTGGTCGAGCTTTAAAAAAATGCCTCCCTCTTTGCCAAGTAAATGTTTCTCAAACTGCAGTGAAAGCAAGAAAGAAATTGCTGCATTATTTTTCAAGTTATTACAACTGTGATTTATTTTTGTATGGAGGTTTACCTTAAACTTTCCACTTTAAATAGTGTACCCTACTACATTGGCAATCGTCATGGCGGCGGTGACCAAAAAACTAACTGTAGAAAAAAATATTAAAATATTTCCAAGAATGCAGTTACATGTTTGACCAACGGGTGATGTGAATATGTGTACAAGGTATGTACATACACACACGTATATACACTTGAATAGGTTAATTAGCAAGTTTGTATTCCACTGAGTCATGGTTTTTTCACCTATAAATTTTTTCTCCATTCCATGATTCCAAGTAAGTAGGGGTCATGAATTATATCTTAAGTATGCATGGCCAACTCCAAACATTAAAAATATGAAGGTCAGGTTCACCTGAATCATAAAATTCTAATTATCTAAACACATCAGAAATTAATCCAGAATTAATTTCAATTCACGCATCATAAA
The DNA here is from genome assembly GCA_027744095.1 of Zhuqinia jingwanae. NCBI lineage: Eukaryota > Metazoa > Arthropoda > Collembola > Entomobryomorpha > Paronellidae > Zhuqinia > Zhuqinia jingwanae. The sequence goes on along the minus strand of JAHZNC010004151.1, from coordinate 14,365 downwards.
GTCAGTAGCAGAACAAATTGTCTTTTGAGCCAGGTAGGTTCAGTAACCTGAACTGGATAATGGTCTTTAAAATTAAAACCCATACACAGGGCGTAATCTACCAGAAAATTGCCAGTCGTGTTCAACTGATATTGATGAATGAATGAGTGATTGCGAATAATTATTATTTATGAATGCGTCATGCGATAGTCTAATGTTCCTGTAGTCGCGGTTACACAGCAACATGAAAGTCTTATTACCTTTATAAATATGACAAATAACATATATTTCTATCCCATTATAGCAACAAAAAATATTTTTATTTATTATTATACTGGGAGTAAGAAATGAAATAGTAAAATGTTTTTGCATTACTCACTCACTCACTCACCCAGCGCAGTAATATATATGCATTTCGTGTGAAGACTGAGGACTAGGGAGGACATGGAAATGTAGTCGGGAAATGAGGATTTAATAATTCTGCATGCAATGCATACCAAAAGTATAAAAAAAATGTATAAAAAAGGAGGAAAAAATTGGGGAAAATACAGAGAGAAAAAAAACGACATGAATGTTTAACACCGCTACTACTACTACTCTAGCTCTGCTTTCGTTCGTGTGCCCGTCGTCCTCCCTCTATACAGTCAGCAGTAGGCATATGTAATATTAGTATACTCTTTCACTTTAACATACACAACAATAAACGCCATAAAGAACATGAACGTTATGTTAGAAAACATCACATGTTATATTTTTAATAGACCATCATTATTTTTCATCGAAGTATGTAGACACGAGAATTTGAAAACACGCGTATAATCGCATATCCATCCATCCATATTGCTTTATTGCTTCATATCATAACGTACGAAGGAATCATAAATATTATGCTGCGAGAGGAAACAAATAAATAAATAGGGGTAAACTCTCTTTGAAAGAAAATAACACCTTCTGCAATGGCAACAGCACTGAAATGTGTTTATGCTGTGTATACCTATGTACAGAATTTACAAAGTCTTTTTTTATTTAATAAACTTTTAAAAAGTCGGCACATAAAAGTAGCATTAAGCACATATAATTTTATAACAGTACACAAAAATTTAAATTATTGATGAGTAGTAATAATACTCTTTCAATTTCGATTTTCCTGGCGTCCCCATTCTTGTAGCTCTTTCAGTACATTCCCCTCTCTCTCTTGCAGTAGCAAAGTATAATTTACAAATTTAAATCAAAATCAAAGTACATACGTATAGTGTAGTTCATACTTTACTGCTATAAATATTATATGTAAAATTCATATTTGATACCCATGTACATAGGTACATATGTATACATACATATGTACATACATAAGCCATAGAAACACCAGACTTAGCATTTCACAAAGCGTCTGTCGTTACTTAAGTAAGTAAAGTAAGTTTTTTTCTCTTCTTTTCAGTTCTGCGAGAACTGCTAAATTAGGTTGCTGTTTCATATCCACATATAAATACATGTGTTCATTTACATACATGAGAAATATATGCAAGCTTGTACAACATACCGTTATAATAATAATAATATAATTAAGCTCTCGAACAAGCCTCGTGTTGTAGCAATAACATCAAACAAACCACCTTTTTCCAACAGCAGCAGTAGCAACACTCCCGCTGCTACAACAAATACAGCGAAACTAAGCATGAGTGTGTGTGTGTGTGTGTGTGTATTTGTGTTATTTTAGTTGTGGATTTGTATTACAAGAGTATAATATTTATACAAAGAGAAAACTAAAGAAAGTTGCCATCATCAACATCAACGAACCGTCGTTTTGCTGTTGTGATGTGGTGTTATGGTGACTACGTTGCCTTCGTCGTTGTCCTCGTCGTCATACATCCAGTCAGTTATTTTGGCAGAACTTAATTCACGTTAACTTACACACATGTATACATAATAATAATAATTGTGTAAAATGTACTGGTGGTGGTGGTGATGATAAACACAAGTTGGTAGACGATGTTCATTTGTACTGTTATATGGATATATATGTTGTTGTACATAGTGTGTTTCTATTTAAATGACATACATTGTAAACATATACATATGTACATACCATGTGTGTGTGTACATAAAATGTAATAGAAAGTATCGGTAGAAATAACGGGAGGCAGCTTAGTCAGATAGAGAGAGAAAGAAAGAGAAAGAAAGTACACAGTAAAAATGCCATATTATGTAGATGGAGAAGTAAGCAAGCTATTTGGCTAGCAGTGCAAGAATGTACAATGAACACTGATATTATAACACTCCTTTATGCTGTATAGCTATATATGCGTGACTTGATATTGATCCAAAACAGTTCTATCTAACTAACCAAAAACTCCAAAACGAAAGTCTCCTCTTCTTTTTTTCGTCTTGAACGGCACGACGGTGGCGAGAGAGAGAGAGAGAGAGAAAAGAAGAATCGTCGTCGTGATGTGTGTGTATGGCAAAATGTTGTGTTTGCTGGTGTGGCGATGGTGGTGCTGTTTTGCCATTGCTTTTTGGCTTTTTCTTGTTGCAGTAGTAAAAGCAGTAGTTTTTCTCTTTTACTAAAACAAAACCTGTAAACCCAAGTTAAAGTCAGTCAGCCAACTTGCCTTTTATTTTCTTCATTTTCCTCCATTTTCTCTCATAACAGCATCCAATCATCAGCCAACAGATATATCATTTACTTCCTCTTGTCTTTGTACTGCGCACACATAATTTTTTATTTATGTGTGTCTTCTTTGTTTAAAGTCATCAGTTTAGACGGTATATAGTGCTGATGACGATGACGGTATTTATTTTTGTCGCGGGCATGTTTCACAATAGCAGATAATATGTTATGTTTAACGGAATTACTGCGTGGCCACCGTTGAACGTAATCAAGTGTGGCTATCAGGCAACATAAAAAGGGAGCAACAAACAAAATCTACTTGTTTGAAAGAAATAAAGAGAGAAAGCTTCAAGCACACCTGCAAAGTTTACGTATGCGTTTTTTTTGATGTTCAGAGAAAATGTTGGAGGAATAGAAGAGGAGAAAGAGTTGAGTGAAATGTATGCAGTAAAGTAGTGTATATGATTCATGACATAATGGCAACATATAGCAAGCATGCCTGACAGTACCTACCAACTCTAGCAACTTTTACGACAGAGACGGGCGGTTTGCTAAGCATACCAGACAAACACACAAGTTATAATGGAGTAGTAGTAGTAGTAGTAGAAGTAAAAGTAGCAAGATATATCATCATGTCAGGATTGTTCTCTGGCACTCTGTCTGAAGAACAGACTGAAGTATTGCTTTGGATGCTCTATGCAATTACCATGCAGGGAGATATATACTCAATTGATACCCATAAATTTGATATATGTCGAACCTTAATTTGAAAATCGTTAAAAATGTATAAGAAAACATAATAATATTTAATTTCTAATAATTACATTTTTTATCGCACTTTTTTGAAGTTGCTATACATCAGATGCGGCGAACAATGATGCTAAAGCTTGTATTGTTTTTGCTTTTATTAACAGAGGATCTGAAGAACGGAGCAGGAGAATTGACGTGAGAAGAAAGTTGTACGCTATAAATTCAATTCTCTTCTACTAGCCAGCAGCGAGCTTTTTTACTTACCTTATACTTTTACTACCTACACCATACAATATCTTTTATATTATAAAAACCAACCGTGTATCATCATCATCATCAAAAAAGAGAAACTTTTCAGTCTTTAAAAGTATTTCCAGCAAAGGAAGATATACATTCTTGTTGTTATTGTTTGTTGTGACTGTGCAAAAGACAAACTGGTTTGCCACTTCTTATTACTCGCTTTACATTTTTTTGTGATTGAACCTCCGTCAAAGATACAATCAATTCAGATGTGGACACAATGGAGTGGTCTACTGGCTTGGATGAGGATGCAGCAGAAAGTTCAGAAACACTTGAAGAACGGTCCATGAAGAAGAGCGGGCTTGTGTCGTTGTCTTCATTCTCATCTTCGTCAACACCGCTAACCGCCACGTCACTTGTGACTCCTTTCTTCTGTCATCACAACACGTACATGTACTTTTTTCTTTACGTGATTGTGCTATCGTGTATACTCAGGATTCACTACTTGCTCCTCAGAGAAAGCAAACGAAATAGCAACAGGAAAAACAAGTTGGTCTCTAGTCAACCCCAAAGGTCGGTGTCGTCAGCAGCAGTTATTGCCTGTTCCGGTCATAACTGTTATTGGTGGAGGTGCCAGCAGATCACTGGAAAGTCATCCGTGTTTGCTATCCCCACAACCTCAACGGCTATCCCAATCAAAGGCAGGGAAGCAGAAGCACCACTGCCATTCTCCAAAATAAATATACCAGCTATCCCTGCAACAAGATTGCTGCTGGGAACACGTTTCCAGTTCTCACGTGAACATCAGCAGCAACAAAGCGCGTCGCAGCCAGCAGCATCATCCACGAGTGTCTCAACAATACCATATACCAAAACCATTGAACAAGACAGTTGTGTAGCCACAACAACGACTCAGGCTTCAACATCATCGACATTGCCATATCCTTTGGCGTTGTCTGCCTGTTGTTATTGTCACTTTGAACTGTCCAAGCATAATAACAATAATATCAGCAGCATCAACAATCGACACCACTTCAGAAAAGGTCATACTTGTCGTGGTGTGACTGTCTACCCCTCTTCATCACTGCCGATTAGAGGTGGCGTTCTTGTTGATTGTAGGAAAAGTTGTAAGAGAATTATCACTCCTTCTGCAGAAGCAGACGTAAGGGAAAAGTCACTGATTGATGCTACAACGTCTACTCCTACAACAACTTTTGCAACAACTACTGACGTCACTGTTACGAAACAATTGATGAGAATGTGTGCCCTTCTACTACATTTAACCTTTGAAAATATACAGCTCAACAAGAACTCGATTGGGGAGGAAATATTCACCCGGAATGTATTTACAAAGATGATGATCATGTCATCTTTGTGTACGTAGTAGCTCTCTTACTTGTTTAAGAATCTCTTCTTCCTTCCTGTGTGCGGTGATGGGGGACTTTTTCAATTGACAAAGAAAAAAATATGCCTTGGATATTACCATCAAGATAGCCTCTACTTAACTATAATATAATAGAATTTATTACTGATAATACATGTTGAAAGACATACATTTTAAGTAGCATCTTATTGAAAAACTATTTGTAACTGAACTGATATAAACTGTTATGAATGATGATAATGATGACAAAGAGAAAACGCGAGTAAGATGGACAGTCAAGTGTAAATTGCCAACTATATAATAAATAGCATGTTGTACTTCTCTAGTCTCGTCGACGTAATGTAGTAAGTGTTTCATTGAGGAAAGTTCAACAAGTTCAAGTAAGTTAGGTAAACAGTTGTCCTGCTGCGTCATAAAAAAGAGAAAGTCAACTACAGAAAATTGTTTTTATTATTGCTACCTGACGTGCATTCAATTTTCCCTTATCATCCATCAGATCAACAATCTCCATTCATCTCTAATTAAGGAAAAATAATAATCTCAGCAGTTAACTTCAAAATTTATCATCATATTTTACCATTATAATATTGTAATTATCTCATCATCATAATCATCTCAATTGAAACTGCTGCTCTACAACAAATACCTATATAAAACAAAATCTCTTCTTGCTCTGCTGCTTTTTCTAAACATTTAACTACTGCGCTCGTGCAATAATAACCACTTTACAGGACATTTAGTAAAAGAAAAAAATAGCCCCCTTTTGTAGAGAGAAGTATTTAACCCAAAAACATCAGCAATCTTTGTTTTCTTACAAAAAAAACCAATAACATAATCAGGTGGAGAGCGATACAAATAATTTTAACATCTCGCATTACTAGAGCCATTGCAATTTTTACTGCTCGCTTTATTTTCTTGTTTGCTGAAACAAGGTGTTTAAAAAAGCGTTTGTGATAGTGATTGTGTAAAATTAACATAATTACTACGTTGTTGTTGCGTGAATAAAAGTTGAGCAACTCACACAGTGCAGTTTTATATTTAAGTGCTTTTGTCGCTTAAAAAAAATCTGTGCTCGGGGGTTTGGTTGGTGGTGAACGTAAAAGTGAAAGGGATATAAGATAAAGTGTGAGTTTAGAGTGCATACTAAATGCATGACGAGTGATCAAGGGACAAGGACCATGTCCGAAGAGCCCGGTAATGGTGTAATAACCGGGTGTTTCTTGTAGCGAGAATGCCGGGAGAGGAAGAAGCCAGAGTGGGATTATCATCAGCACTACTCGCAACCACAGCTTTGACCACGACAACGACGACCTCAGCATCATCATCAGCAGCAGCATCAATTGGAGGTTCTGGTACGTCATCTACTACATCAGCAATAGCATCATCATCGTCTTCTTCTTTAACACCTGCTTCGTCTTCTTTGACAGGTATACCAAAGGTTCCTCTTCTTTCGTTATCTTCTCTGACCAGAGGAGGAGGACCCATCTCTTCGAACACCTCGGCGGGATTATTATCCGGTCTGGGTGGAGGAGGGGGAAATATTAGCGCATTCGCAGCGAACCCAACCGCAACGACGACGCTAACGCCGATTGTGATTGCCAGTTGTCCTCCAGGCAATAGTAATACGGTGACTACAGTAAACAACAACAACTTCGCGACAGGAGCGGCTACCACCACCACCACCAACCCTGCTGTCGGGCCTGGTGCAGGTATTATTGGGAACATAAATAATACGATCGCACCGGGAACGACGGTGGACGTAGGAGTACTCAGTAATAACCAGAAGAAGCAGCAGCAACAACTACAATCCTTCCAAAGCAATCCACTTCCTGCAGCAGGAGGCAGCAGCGCCACAAGACCTGTTCCACTTCTTGCCAATTTAAATAATAGTAGCGGTTCATCTAGCGCAGGTCTTGTGAACAGTTACAATAAGCAGCAGCAGCACCATCATCCTCTTCATCATCATCAGTATCAGCAGCAGCCACAGTTGAGCTTAAAACCAATAATAGCCACCCCGAATGGGAACTCGTCATCCGCGTCTGGGGCGGAGACTAATAAAAGGGACACGGGGACGTGCAACGGGCACGGGACACACCCTCTTGGCCATCATGGCGGGGGTCGAGGGGGGTTTATTGACGATGATGAGATTGATGAAGCAGGAGACAGCTCGAAGCTGGAGTTGGCACTCCAGTTTGCTGGAATCGACAATGAGACAGCGGTTGATGTGGATGTGGACGATGAGGAAAACAACTACGAGGCTGGCATCGAGAGTGGACCAATGTGCACTGTTGTACCTACCTCAAAAAGAAACGGGAATGGAGGAGGTGGTGCTAGTGGTGGTGGTGGTAGTAGTAACGGAGGGGATAAGTCAGGCGGAGTCAATCCGACGTCATCCTTCCCCGGAGGTGATGTGCCCGGCGGTGGAACAATGGTGGTGGCGCCATCGGCTACGGCGGCAGGATCCGCCGCAGCAACGTCCACAGCATCGTCCACCACCCTCGGGGGAGGAACGAGTGGCGCAGGAGGAGCCGCTGGACCAACGAATAGCCTGGGAGCAGCCGCTGGAACGACGACTGCAGGTGGTGTCGGGGCAGCTGGTAGCACACTTGGAGATGACGACGACGACGAAGAGGAGGACGTGGAGGGGGGCAAGACAGTGGAGTGCACCGAAGTCGTAGTTCCAGATCAGACATTCGCCGAGAAATGTTTGTTCTACACGACGGCCTTTTTCATTCTGCTCGCCGTCTTTAGCCTATTTGCATTCCTCTTCCTGGTGCCTTTTGTTATCGATCCTGCGTTCACCACTATGTAAAATTCGAATTCTTTTTAATGTGGGTGGACTTAAAGGAGACCCCTTTTTGGAGAAAAAAAAACGATAATTTTTCCCCGACAACCCTGTTGTATAAACATCACAATCGACTCACAACTAAATTCTGAACACTTTTCACCCTGTACCATTTTGCTCCAAAATCAATACTTTTCGAGATATCTAAATCGGGTTGAAAAAAATATATAAGTAGAAAAAATTTGTCCGAAAATCAATGTTGATGAATATTTCTTAAAGTATTAATTTTGGGGCAAAATAGTACAGGGTGAAAAGTGTTCAGAATTTAATGCGTTTTGATAAAATGCGTAAGAGTCGATTATGATAAAAACAGGGTTATTGGGCAAAAAAAGAGTTTTGAAAATTTTCAGACTCCATAAATAGTGGTCCCGCTTAGGTTCAATCCAAACTTAATTTAATTTTCTTAGATGCTTAAAAAATCTTAAATTCGACTTTTTTTTTAAATCGTGTAGTTTTTTAGATCTGGAACCCGCCTTTTGCCAGACCTCCTCATTCGAACAGAAGCAGGGCTTATCAAACTGTACATGGACGTCGTGTCGTGAAGGGTGCACACGTGAGGTGTACCAGTGTAAACAGATCCGAGTGAATTACCGAAGTGCTAGTAGGGATAAGAAATCTCACTCGAACAATGTCGACTTCCAACAACCAGAACAACAACCACAACAACTCCGCCGACCTAATAATAATAAAAATCTAATTAATAGTAATAATAATAATAACGTTAATAATTTTATTAATAGTAAATATCATGGCGGAAGTTCCTCCTCCTCACAACTCGCATTATCTTCATCAGACCTACGTCGTTTAACTAGTGAACACTCTGGGAGCTCATTTATTACCCCTTTTAATAATATAAATAATAATAACGGTTATGGTGGTGATGGTGGGATAATAATGAATACGTACCATAGTGCTAGTAGTACAGGTGGAGGTGTAGGCAGCTTACGGGACGCATCTAGTTCTAAACTCTCCAAATCATCACACTATAAAAACTTACTGATGAATTCTCTCCATCACTCGTCAAAGTACGCTGTTCATAGTAGTGGTAATAGTGCTAGTGCTGTCGGTGGTGGCACAGCCGGTGCTACTGGTCCAGGAGGAGAATTAAGTGCCGCCTCGCTCATTTCCCACATGAATAGTGCTAGTGCCGTTAGATCTAGTGGAATGGTGATGAATCTGAAGAGCAGCAAACTCAACCGGATAGCTAGCCAGCAGCTGAAAAGTACTCCAAGTAGTAGTGGTGTCGGTGGTGGGGAAGAACCATTTTGGGATTACACTGGAGCTCACCTCTTCCCGAACGTGAAGGGATGTGGCTATCCGCCGGTGGTTGTGTGCTCCGACTTTGTAGACAAGTTCGGGAAAGAGGGAAACAACTTCAGTTGTTTCTACAGCAAAGTAGATCGTGCGCTTGTGGTGACTTCTTATGACATGTCCCGTGTTATCATGGATCTCGTCTATTCTATGGCTATACCAATACCAAGCTTCATCATCTCCGTCGTTTACCTTATCTTCGCCTACTTTAGGATATACAACACGGAATCATCCTCTTCAACTCACGAGACTGGCGGTGGTGGAAGAGCGGAGCGGCTCAACAGCTCCTCGACCACCACCAACCTGCAGAACCCGGGCAGTGCAAACCGGGGTGGGGGAGGCTCCTCTGCTGATGACCCCGACGCGGAGACCAGCATCTCCGTCGACGATAAGACATGTATCATCCAGAGAAGCACCTCCAAAGGCCTCAACGCACTCTCCGACAAACTACCCAATTCGGGCAAGGGACTCCACGCCCAAGTGATAGAAATGAATGACCTCAATCCACAGCTCAGACACCCCGTCGATGGGGACGTTTTCCTTCCACAAAAGAGAAATAATAATTGTAGTAATAATCCGGCGAATCCTGCTGAGCGGAATGGACCAACTAATCCCGCCGCCAAAAATAAAGGGTACGTTCTCCAACTTTAAATTTCTATTTTTTTTTTAATCTGAAAGTCAAATGCCATACATGTGTAGGTATGTATTTTCATATTTACAAATTACGATGCAGCATTTCACGTCACAAACCTTGCATTAATTAACCTCCTTTTCCACTTGCCAATCATGACAATGGGAAAGAGAAAAAAAAAGCTTTTCCTCAGCACATTATGCACAGCGTACTCCAATTGTTTTCCAAGTTATACAAATATGTGAAAGTTACAGATCCAGATAAATCTATTCAAAGGCCCATTGATTAAAGGTGAAATTCAGTAAAACCGGTTTGATTTTCCAAAATAAATGCTTGAATTACATGAATTCTTTGACACTTTTTTACATTACATTTATCACTAATAATAATTCAATTTCACCACTATTTGAAATTTGGCACTGTCACCATTCAGTTTATAAACACATTAAATTTTTTATATGTAACACCATCACAAAATATTATAAAATAATAATATAATATAATATAAAATCCTGTCAATTCAAGTAAACAGGAAAGCACTATAATAAATAATATCAAAGTATTATAGACGCCAAGTTATTTGACGAATTTAGATAAGAAACTTCATACGGGACAATTGGATTTTTATATACAATATATATATATATATATTATATTTTTGAATTTGAAGCGCATTAATTGTGTACACGTGATCATTCAAAACATTTCATTATCATAAAAATAAATAATTTATTATTATTAAATATCATCCATTTATATTTAATTTTTGATTATTTGTAAATGTATGGTATATATATATATGTATAGGGGTGAGCCAACTCTACTCGGAGGCTTTGAAGAAACGGATTTTTAAAAGACCAACTTGAAAAGGAATACCTAAATCTTTGGCCAAGTGAGATGCAGATGCAGACAAACACACACACACACACAACTATACTCGTACTGCGTGTGCGTACGGATAATACAAGAGACTCGCAAAATGTATGAGATCATCACAAAAGTATATGCATAGATCTGATTGATGAAAAAGACCCAAAAGTAATCTCCATACCTAAAAAAAATAATATATAGTGTTATCAAATACATTCTTGTAATATTTTGTGATATTTTGTGAGCTCTCTTGTTCATATTCTCTGCTTTTTTCTCCCGCATTTATATCTCTTTTTTCATATACCATATATAAATGTAATATGCAACCAGTCAACTCAATTTGCTTTCCCTTGTTGCTATATCTATATACTTTTCTTCTCTTCTGTTTTTTCAGTAGTGAGTAGCGCGGAAATGCCCTATCCTCTGCTCTGTTATAATAACTCTTTTCTGAATAATTGATCTTTAGAGATTAAGGAAGAAAAGGCAGAAATTTCCGGTATAAAAAAACTGAGGATTACGTATATATATATACTTTTGGCATGACAGACAACAATAACTATCGCTATGAAATTTATGGCTATGAAAAATCTTTATGTAGCGACGAGAGTCAAAATTAGCAGCATGATGATAATGATGGAAAACAAACAAAGTTTTCGTTTTATCGCATGTATTTATATATAGCGAGGGATAAGCGAGATTATTATTATTATTATAAATACCTATATATATATACCTTATTGATTGCAAACGTAGAAGTAAAAAAAAAGTAATGCTAGTGTACGTACAAATGTATTTTGTTTATTTAACAGAGCACAACACCTGAATTAGTAGTTTATTAATGTACCTGATTTAGTTTTACTTCTTTTTAAACAGTAGTTTCTCGAATACCAAGAATGCATGCAATAAACCTTTTCTTTTAGTTTTTAACCTCTACAAAAAGTATAGTAATAATAATGTTTTATTGGTTACAATGAAACATTTTTATCCCCAGTAAATTAAACATGTTTTGCAGTGTTGTGTCAAAGACCTAGTACTATTTAATGTTTCTCTCTCTCTCTCTCTCTTTTTTCCTTGAAAACAACAGTACAAAAAAGTCCCACTTTAAAATACAATGAATAATTTTATCGGTTTTTATAAATAAACTACATTTTTTAATAACAGATGAAATATTTTTTTGGTTTGTTAAACAGAGAAGAAACGACTGAGCACGATCCTGCAGTTGGAGCAAGTTAAACAAATTCTTGTCAAGATCATCAATCAAGAAATACGACTCAACATCATACATACATCCGCCGATGAAGACAAAAGATCATCTTCTTCAGAGCAATTTGTGGAATTTTTTGTGGATGATAAACAAAAAAAAACTCCGTCATTTTAAATAATTTCCAGATCTCAACATAAGACATTATTCCCAGAAAAAGATAATATTGAGTATGTAAAAATGAAATATAAAGAAAGGTCATTTAAAAAAAATTGGGTTTAAATTGTGCAGTGCGTATTGCGTTGCGTAATAACAACACACAACAACCAAAAAAAACGTTGACTTTAGTTTATAAAAAAAAATTGCTCCACAAACTTGATTGAAACTTGCTTGCTTTAAGCTTCTTATTCTGTTGAATTCTTATTGAAACACCACAACAGTTTTTAAAATATCCTGAGAACTAAGAACTAAAAAAAACTTATCTTGACGATAACATCATTATAATATAAAAGTTTGATCACAAAAAAAAATATTATGGATCCTATTGCAGAATTTTCCCTTCTTGACAAACTGTGAATACAGTAATATATACATACAATGAATATAAAAAATATACATAATAATACGCTCTCTGTATCTTTGATAAAACACAGAAACGCAACATTTTTCTTAAAGTGCCTATCTTCCTACAATATACCAATTTACATTTACAAAAATTATTTCACAAACATACATTAACACAATTTATCAATACATAACACACACACACACACAGACAAACATACATACATCTCATACACACACATACAAGAGAAACGTAGACGATCCATGCCATTTCACCTTTTATCATTACGATGTACATTCCAAAAAAATACAATATTTACGGCTTCGTTTTTTAACTTTCACTCGTCATCTACAACAACAACAACAAGACAAAAGAAAAACTTTGAAAAAATTAAACCCAATCTCCACAACAAGTCCAATAATAATAACTTTTAAATTGAATGTGGAGTCGTGATTTTTTCTGAGTGAAAGTATATACAATCTCGCGTGAAATAAGCAAAAAAAAAATTGTCCATGAAACTATTCTTATGCCTACAACCTGTTTAATAAGCTCTGTGTACTTTTATATAATGCATATATTTATAGCAAAAAAAAATTACTATACTTCGTAGCACAAACAACAAAGTTATCTGTTTGTTACTGTTTAATCGTTCGCCGCAAAAAAAAACTGTAATAATTAAAATGTATTTATATCGCATGTATGATGTGTATGAATGAAAAAAAAAGAGGATTGCCGTGTAAAAAGAAGAAGAAGAAGAAACTTTTTGAGGAGTGAAAGTGGGTGTTTTAGCGGATGTGATGCTGTGCTGAAGACGACGATGTTTAATGAAAAGCTTTATTTTTATACACGATTTTAAAAACGATCATTATACTTGTTACGCATATTTGCATACTATTCTTCTATATTGTAAGCATGGACAAAAAAAAACTTTAATAAGTTGTTATTTATTATTGATGAATCGGAAGACGAAGAGCAAGGGAACTATATACCAGTTTTTTACGTCATCTACAACATACATCTATTCATTACCAGTTCTCCTTCATCCTCTTATATACACTCTCACACATTGACAGACAAGTTGACAATTGACATTGTTATTATATTTATTGTACAACGACAGTAAAAAGAACCATTTTGCAAAAGGATCCATAATACAACTACTTTACCATCAGCATAGGGAAATTAGAAAAAAAGTAATTTCAAAATTATATCTTCGAACATTTTATTTTCCTGTTAAATCTTTTAGTTCACATTATTGCACATGTTATTATATTATACTCGACGATACTTATGCTAGATACACTATAGATTAAAATACACAAAATATGATGATATATAAAAATAATATTGTACACACTCTATTTACAAATAAATTTGTACTAAACCGTCTCACCACTTTAAAATCAATGTTTTCCGCCGTCCTGCCTAAATAGTTTTAAAATATTTAATACAGACAAAAAAAAGTTAGCGCGCACGAGGGCGTTGTGTGTGCGTGATTTCAAAATAGTTTGTATCTTTGTTAGCGCTTTGACAAGTTTTATTTTTACACATTGTAATTAATTTAAAACCGCAATTACAGCAAAAAGAAAATTTGACACAAAAGAAAGGGATAATTTTTTAAATATATATATATTCTCATGTACGCACAAAATCCTATCACACGATTTCTTTATCATTATTTTTACAATCTCTCTCTCTTTCTCTGTATATTTTCTTTTTGCTTTACCAAGTCACATTTTTTAATGGATGAACAATGAGATTATGCAATAATGAATTGGAGTAGTGAGATGCTATGCCATGCCATATTATTATACACACACATAGTTATTAATCATTATTCAATACGTCAATATAACAATATTATAATATTTAACTACTTTTTTAAACCACAAATTTTTTTTGAAAACATTTTTATTTTACTAATTCTTTTAATCATTGTGGTCAGTGCAATGCAATGAAAAAGTGGTCAGCTTTTTGTATA
>JAHZNC010004150.1:0-16140 GCA_027744095.1 Zhuqinia jingwanae | reverse complement strand
GTGATGACACAACCTTTATTGGTAATAATTATATTATTCATTCATTTTCTTCACTAACTTTTCAAGCTTATTTGTTTGTTTGTTGAACAGATGGCTAGATTCCTCGTTGTCCATAATGGAGCAAGGCGTGAGGGAGTTTGACCTTCTTTGCGTACGTTTCAAATTCTACTCGTTTTACGACCTCAATCCAAAGTATGATGCAGTGCGGATCAATCAGTTATTTGAGCAAGCCAGATGGCAACTTCTCAACGAGGAGATTGACTGTACAGAAGAGGAAATGCTGATGTTCTCTGCACTTCAAGTGAGTTTATATACTACATAGGAATAGATCTTCATCTCCATTTCATTAAAATATACAATACAACACACGCGCGCACATTCTGCATAATGATTCATGATGTACGACGAACGACTTGCTGGGTGGGAACACCCACTTTGTGAAAAAAATTGGCAATTGGCAGATTACATCAATAAACATACATATAATATGAAAGCCTATGTTGTTTTAAATTTATTTTTAGCTGCAAGTGAATTTACAAGGGAATGTTCCTCAACCGAATATAAATAATGTGGCAGAGGATGACATCGATGCGGCACTTAATGACCTGCAGATCACACTAGAAGGATCCTCCCTCTCAAGTCGAAACCATCAACATGTTCCTGAGCTTGCAGATATTCTTCGAGTCATGAAGTAATTCTTGTCATATTTTTTTTACACACAATGTTATTTTTGAGTTTAAGACATTACAGTAAATATTTCGATTTATGTATTTAAATAATTTATTAACTTTATTTATTTAATAACACTATTTTATTACAGACCCAGGAAATTCACATTAAAGTCGTTCAAAAAGTATCATGCTACTTGTCGTGACCTGTCAGTCAACTTTCAAAAGTCTCCCGGTGACATTGACTCCAGCTTCTCGATAAGCCTGCGAGGATGCGAGGTAACTCCCGACGTAAATATTTCTCAGGGCAAGTTTGGAATCAAGCTCGAGGTTCCAGGACCTGAGGGAATGACAGAGTACTGGATCCGTTGTGACTCGGTAAATAAAAAAATATTGCTGCTCATTTCGGTTTTAAAAATGTCTCTCATTTGTCTTTTTGCAATGGGAATGTGAGCTATGTATGCATTCCCATTTAAATTTTTTTGTACATGCATATTTTTTATCACACAAACACAAAATTAGACAATTAGGTCGTGTTGATGGCAAAATTTCAGAGAAGAGACAAGATCATGAGTATAGATAAAATATCTATCACTATATATATCCCTATCCTTTTTCAAACATTTTTTATTTATTTCATTTAGACTTGCTCACTTAACTTGCTTTTTAAATCTCTCTTTACATAAAAAAAAATGTGGAAGATTTCTTTATTGAGAGAAACTTGTCTAGAAAATATAACATATTTTTTGTCATGTGTGTATATGTGTGTTTATGTATTCTCAGGAGGATCAGTACGCAAGATGGATGGCAGCGTGTAAGCTTGGCTCGAAAGGCAAAACACTTGCAGACAGGTAATGCAAAAAAACTAGTGTGCTTAAAATCATCACACATGGATTGCTTTATTGATGTTGTAATGATGCATTGATTTTTTTGTTATGATTTACAGTTCGTATGACACGGAAGTGAAAACGATCCAAACGTTCCTGGCAATGCAAAAACGAGCTCCAGGTAAGAAAAAGATTATGTTGAGAGAGAGAGAGACATTGACTTTAATACATTGAAATAGTAAAATTATTAAATCATATTTTTTTTATCTCCAGCTCCGGCCATTAATCCTTCCTCCTTCGAAATTAATCCTCATGACTATGTCGCTCCCAGGTTTATGAAAAAGATGAAGGGAAAGGTAAATGCTAAACTAAATTAGTGATAAATCAATGTTTGCATTCGGTTTGTGTATCCTGCATTACTTAAGAAAAAAAAAACATGTCGTCTTATACTTTGCCTTTTCACTCATCGACGACTCATCCCGGTAGCTTTTGGCTTCATGATGTCTTTAAGAACATTACCATGAAATATGCACAAAATTCATCTTGAGGATTTGTATAATGTGCACATTTGCATATGAACGTATGTGATTAAGTGGTAATGTTATTGGTACACACACAAGAGACGCTTTTCTTAAATTTCAAATTGCAGTGTGTGTGTGTGTGTGAATTTTCATCATCATGTCAATGGTATTGATGAGGAAACCAAAATCTCACGTCGTGACGATGTGAAATTGAGATTGAAGAGAAATGGGAGGGGGCGGCGCATATACTTTGAATACCATAGATAAATCCCATTTCAAACTTTCAAATAGCTACTTTAAAAAAGGACAAGAATTGTGTGATATTTTGTCGAATTGTTATTTCTTATTTAATCACCTTTCACTTGACTCCCGTGAGAGATGATGGCATTTCATGCTTTTTTTGTGAAAACAATGCATATATGATGTTACTTTGTCTTTATGGCGTCTCGTTTTTTTTCGTTTTTTTTTTGTGCGCATAACAATAATAACAATTATTATTACGTCAGCTTTCTATTTATCTACTCGCTTGACTGCTCCTCTTCAACCGAGAATTTCCTTTTGTATTTGGAAGACTTCCTAGATTTTGTCGCGCTGATAGCCATAATTACTTTTTCTGTATAGTGTAATGGGTAGCAGATGGAAGTATTATACGCTCTTTTTTTGGTGGTGGTGGTGAAGTGATGATGACGATATGATGATGAACATGTATTTTCGTTTGTGATGGTTCGTTAAACAGTTGGCATGTTATTTTTTTTATTCCTTTTGAATAGGCCTGGAATGTCAACTGGGAGGTCAAACTAATGGTGAGTATTGAGTAAACATTTAATCAGCATCAACACATTAAATTCGTTTTACATTATGAAAGGATGGTGCATTAATTTAGTATTTTTATTATTCATGTAGATGATTCAATTGGACGATGAGAACATCAGCTTCAGCTGTCTTTCAGCGGACTGTAAAGTTGTTCACGAGTTCATTGGTGGCTACATTTTCTTGTCACTTCGATCCAAAGATGCCAGTCAAACTCTTAATGAGGAACAGTTCCATAAATTGACTGGAGGATGGTCGTAATCGTCTTCAGAAAGAAGAGTTGCAAACAAGAATAATATTGTATAAACTAGAGTAACTGTGTATTCACAAATATAGCGTTACTTTTTTTTTAAAATGAAATGTTCAGTTTTAATTTTTTTGCTCTCGTATGTTTAAGCATCGAGTGTGCGTCATGTCATGAATCTTTCGCAAAAGTTTCGATGAAGTCGTCGAACAAATTTATTGGCCTATTCAAAAAGTGCTATTCTTAAAGAAATATGCAAGAAAAGAGGAAGCTTGTATTTTATGACCTTGTTATGACGAATTAAAAACACGATCCGTCTCTTAAAGTGGATTTCTTCTTTGCCTCTATAATATATAAAACGCTATAACAAGCTAAACTATTACTGTGTATGTAATTTATTCATGGGCTCTTGTGTAAAATATATTATATATTTACTGTTACATAGTTAGATATTATTATACATTCACTTTTCTGCTACTACTGTCTGGGTTTCAATTAATCTTTATAACGAAAACGACAAAATATTACAAACATGAATCACAAAAAGGTGCTCGCTAAGTTTAGAAGATATGAAACTAAAGAAAATTAGCGAAATGTAAAGGAAATTTTTTTGTCGTCGACATATTCTGATGTTACTACTACTACTATACAGAATATAAAAACTAACCCGTATTTGAATACAAAAATGTAAATGTATTTTAAGAATTAACAAGCCCAACAAATTGTAACTTGTTTACTTTTCCATTTTGTACATAATCTTGTAAAACCGTAACTTATAAAACAGTAATTATAGTTAATCTTTGCTTGTATTATATTGTACACATATACATAATAAATACACAAGTGTATGAAACGAATCCCTTCAAGTGTAAAAATGTACTACATGACTGTAAATTTACAATGAAGAGTTTAATTTTTACTTTAAAGAGCTGTCATTAATTTTGAACTTACTTATATACCTACTACCTACATAACTGTTTATTTGTAAATGTGTATGCATACCAAAACGTGTAAATATTAGTGTGTGAATGCTAAACTGATGATAAGATAGGAATGGAATAACACTTTAATCTCGATACAAATTGCATGATTTATTGATTTGTTTTGTTATTATTATATTGTATTTGCTTACCTGCATTTTTTTGTCGGCTTATTTGTTAACTATAGACAGTCTCGTTATCATGACAATTGAATACGAGATCAAGTTTGCTAGAATTACTAGATTTACGCATACATTTGACTGTATGGTTAACTTCTAATCACGTTAAGTACATTTGAATGAACAAGGAATTAAACTTTGGTATTATTTGGTATTCTCATGTACCATCTTTAAACGATTTAAACTCTAATGATATAACAACGGTATGATTTAATAATAAAAATATAAAATAATTTAAGCAAGTATACTAAATAACGATGAAAAGTATTCATAATTAAAACTAATAATGATTAATCTTGTCCAAGCAAAAAAAAAATATGAGTAGGAAAAGTTGTATGCATATGTGTAGGTGTAAGGAGAAAGGTGCCATAATATTGTATATTTAAGTTTAACACTAGCTTATTAGAAACATGAAATAATTATTATTTGTAGCCATAGTAGATAATGTAATTAAATTATATTTAGATATATCACAGTTTTAGATTTATGTACTTTGATTTATTGTAGATTTTATAAATCTATATGAAATTACATGAGAAGTTAGGTGTAACATAATCATACATACAATATAACAGAGCTGGTATCGTTAACGCATGTTTTATGTACATTTTAAATTAAAATATATTTGAAACCATACACAAATAGATACAAATAATAGATACACGTGTAATAATAATTATAATAATGAAATCCACAAGCAAGATTATTGTCAAAGTTTTATTAAGATAAAACAAAACAAATTCAAACAGGAACAGAGTAACAATGATTATAACTGACAATCTTTTTAAAATTTACTTTGAAAAGTTAACTCCGTTTCTATATAACGTGTATATGAGTAATGGACAAAATAATCAAATCAGATTAAATGTATTTCTCAGATAAAAAAACGGATAATTACTGGAACGGGTAACGAATAATAAAAATTAAAGTTATCGAGTAAAAAAAGTTAAATAAAATTAACATTATTATATACCACATGCACATTTTGTGTTTTACTTTTATTAAAATTTCTTGGTATAAAATAAATGAAAAAAAACTGTTTATTGTTGTTGCTTTACAAATTATCATTAATATTATTGTAATATTCACGGGAAGAAACATTAATTAATTTATTATTAAAAATGTCATTACGATTTTCTCAAATTACCCCCCAAATAATTTTCATTGCAAATTTTTATTCATGATGTAACGATATATATATAATATATGAAAAATTGGTTTTATAATTGTTTTAGAGTATTTAAAATTGATATATGAGTCTATAGCTAGACAGCATACAATCTAAAAAGAATAAATCTTACGTTTTTAAAGTAAACAAATTCATTTACATACGTCTGCACTTATTTTAAATGTTTTGTGCTCGATTACTATTATTAGGCAAAACATCAGGTGCTCATCATACTCATCATTCTACGTGTCTGTTTTAATTAGAGAATAATTGTTAAGGGTCAGCTTTGCAAGAACAACAAACTGATAAATTCGTTTTGTAAATACTCCAGTGAATGAATATAGAAGGCATACGTTTAGGAGCGATTCGTATTGGGAATGCTGCTTGAGACACATCTCTTTAATCCCGTGAGCACATGCAAAATGGGGAGTGGTGTGCAGGATAAAACTTCCGTTGTGGATTCTAAGCTGAGGTATTACACATCATTTAAAATCTTTTTTTATACATTATTCTTGATTTTCCATTAATTGGGATATGTGTTGTAGTAGAGTTTAACATACCAAGGGACTAAAAGTGATAGATGCATCCATAATATCAGAGTTAATCAATGGAAACGAATCTCGCCCATAATTTAAAAAGGCGGATATGCAATTTATTTTTTTTCCTTAAAATTTACTAAAATTTCACTGAAAAAAATATAAAATACCACATATGCGATAAAAATATCCAATAATGCGAAAATTAAAATTTCACTAAAAATGATATCTATCTTTCATCATCGTAATATTGTTTGACCTGTGGAGTCCATTTTTTCCAAACAAGTGCCGATGGTAATGATGGTGCCGGGTTTCAACTTGTAATTTAAATTAATCTTTAATGGTATTGAATTATGTCGGGAAGCGTGACTTCAATTATGCTAATATGAAACTTTATGTAAATGAACCAATTTAAAAAATTAACAGTGTAGTGTTTTCGTAAAATCTAACAGCGAATTACCCAGGGCGGGATGCTGATAGCAATATACAATACAATACAATACAATAATATAATTTGAGTAAACTGCCTTTCCTTGAAAAGACAAATGCCAATACACTTTTCCATCAGTTAGTAACTGGAAGGAGAATTGTAACCACATCCTCTTAACAAAAAATTTAATTTAAGCAGTTTTAAAAATTGATATTGATTTAATCAAAATGGAATCAGCGTTTGTGGAGTATGCAAGCTTTTGTGATGCAAAAGCAACCTTTCCTCATAATTAGTTTAACAAACTTTGTTACACATGTACATGTTCACTACTTGTATTTTAAACAAGATCAAACAGAAAATTATTACATTAGGCACGTTATAGATATGTGTTGTATTATGTGTGGACCTTCTAAAAATTTATGACGTATATTGGTTCACAATTTAAAATTTTATCAAATCACGAACTTATTTGTATATTATGACCATTGTAAACGAATACCTAATTAAGGAAAGAAAAAATATTTTAAAAATAAATCACAAAAAATTTACTAAGTGTTTTCGCATATTTGGATATTTGAATCGCAATTGTGGATAAAAAGTTATATCCACAATTGCGAAATAAAATCGCATATCGCGTTTTTAAAATATGGGCGGCTTCGATGGAAACACAAATGCCCCTGTTGTTCTTATTGGTGAGAAGGGTGCGGATATTATTAGGGAATATTAGGCCACTCAGTATTTAGTTTGTTTAAGAACAGAAATATTTTATGTAAAAGAATTTTTACAAAAGTCGTATTGCGTGTACTCAAGAATTGGTGTAAAATAAGATTTACAAAAGAGGTGCAATAAAACAAATGTGTTTTAGGAAAATGCAAAAATGGGGCATTAATTGTATTTATATTGTCATTGCCTACTACAAAGTGCAAAAATAATATGAATTTTCTATCCATATTTATTTCAAATTTTTTATTACTCATCTAAATCATATTGGATCGCTAAATTGCTCAAATTTCTGTATTCTCCAAACAAATTTTCCTCTTCTTGTAAAAGAAATCACAAATTATTCATCTCGTGCTGTATGCTTACTCCTGCTATAATACGAGACTACAAACAGTATTTACAAAACAGTAAATCCGATGCAGCAGAAACTGGCAATCAGTAGAAACATAAAACTGGTATTCCAATCTATTTCACAGTTTAAAAAGTACATAAATATGGCTATAAAAAAGTAATACGTGGTATTTTTTTGTGCGTTATAAACGGAGATTTCGCAATCCAAAAAAAATGTGGTCCATTATCCAAAAGTGCAAACTCATAATAGTCATAATGCACATTCAGCAAAAAAATCTCGTAAAGCTATATAACGCAACTATTATCACTAATGATAGAGCAAGGATGGAGAACAATTGTAATTAGGTTTGCCCATGTATCAGCCAGCATCACCACCGTGTGATCATGATAGTATGATGATAATAATGATAATAGTGAGCGATGATGCATATTATAGGCCTAGATGTATGTATAGTTTTTACAGCAAAAATTGCGGGGATGTGATGCGTTACAATTACATAGTGGTCATGGACATGGTATTAAACTGAATGCATGCAATACACAATGGCTATTATTCCAATGGGTCCACAACAAGTATGTATCTTCATATAATGAAGAAAAAAATTAGCCTGTTTGTTTTACGTCATTTGCAACTACTCAAGCCACGTTTTTCTTTTGTTTGTGTCTAGTTTTTTTTTGAGATCCCATCATTATCAAGGTTTAAAATATATTTTTTGTTACATAACAACATAAACAATTAAACATGTCAGGGAAAAAACAGTAGAAAAATACTGTAACATTCGCAGTCTGTAAGACAGCTTAGTGCAGAATCATATCAACTTGATAAAACAGCACCAGCAGAAAAGAACGATCGATCACATCAACAAAATATTCTACAACAACGTGTCTTATTGCATCTTTTTAACCATGTAAATCATACCAGCCTTACCAACCTAAGTGTACGTAGAATTTGAGATACATAACCCTGTGAAAATACGCAACATATCAAATTTAAAAATAAGATTTACGAAAATTCATAAAACCATAACCATTACTAATAACATTATCCAGAGA
This sequence comes from Zhuqinia jingwanae, assembly GCA_027744095.1. Taxonomy (NCBI): domain Eukaryota; kingdom Metazoa; phylum Arthropoda; class Collembola; order Entomobryomorpha; family Paronellidae; genus Zhuqinia; species Zhuqinia jingwanae. The sequence continues at coordinate 7,653 of JAHZNC010004150.1, read as the reverse complement.
CCCGGTCAGAGAAAAAAACAATATCATGAAAGATTGCTTGGCATCTCTTCGACATTGAAAAAATGCTGCGTTGATATAATTTGACAATGGTCCATAAAACGTGTACTATGTACTTCCATCACACTTGCATAATATAATATCTTACATTTTTGTATCAATCGTTTATCCTCCCCTTTTGCCTTTTCTAAGAGACCAACACTGAACAGAAACAAGGATGCGACGAGGAGTAGAGGACATGTATATTCTTATAAATATACTCAAAAGATGAAAAGATAATTTTATGAATACATATATGCTGTATGTTGATAAGAGGGGCTTACATTGGACATGCATGATTTTTTCCCTATTATTTTAGGGAATCATCTTATCTTCTTCTCACACCAGTGCTTGCATTCACTACGCGTTACATAATAATATGCAATGAATAACCACATGATACATACATAACACATATATACAAAGATATAAACATATCTCCTGTATTCTCCCAACAAATTCTCAACTTCTGACAAAAAGTGATAGAATAATTGACAAGTTAAACAGCATCATCAACTTGAAAAACCTTAAATTCTCTCTTTACGCCTGTACATCGCCCCGCCGTACAGAGTACAGACTCGTCTGCCGTTCAAAACAACTTAAATCTTACATCCACTTGGCCGGTCGCGACGGTTCCGTTCCAAAGTTCTTTACTCTTTTGATAGTTTGATACTGATTTTTACTGGATAAGATTTCTTTGCTCTTGATTTTATGTGCAGCTGCCCAGTACTACTGGGCCAGTACTGCCCACACATCTTCCTAAAATCAATAACATTATACATAACCAATAGGCTAAAATCCAAGTTATTCCAAGAATCTCCATTTTTCATGCATCTCATTTCATGCAGTCCATTTCCACTTAGATCCAGAGGGAGATCTCCTATTATATAATCCTAATCCTACTACTTGAACACTTTTGCATGGGTTATCCTTCCCAATCCAGTAGATTACAAATGATGGATACGCTGCTGGAAGGAATATGGAATTTGAGTGGATATGAACACTACTTACTACTGCTGTACACACACGACATGACATGGGTTATGTTTTTCATTGAGCTTGTTTTTTAGCCACATCGTAAGCCACCTTGTGATTGGCTACCTTTTGGGATCGTGTGTTTTTTCTGTCTATGTTAGAATCTTCTGCAGCTCTCTTCTCCAACCATAAGCAAAGCAAGCCTGCATGCCGTTTTTTATGTTTTATAGAATTTGCTCTCTGTCGGCTTCATCTCCTGCTGTTGTTGCAAATGTAAATACCTAGAATCTAGTAGATGCATATATACATTGCCGACATACAACATGCCCATCCGTACACGTATTATTAACTAATCTCTCTATCCATCCCCGGTGTATAGAAAACTTTTTTTATATGTGGACGTGTACCAACTTTGGTTTACCAAAACACAACGCCCTCAAGTGTAATATGTAGAGTTGTACGTCTCTCTCTCTCTCATCGGCTGTTAGTAGAAAGGAATATACGAAAATTCATAATAATAATCTTTATACTACACAGATAATACCATCTTCTTGTTAAAAAGGTTTACTTTATATGTGAGAAGTGAGAAGAGCGTGTGAAGAAAACGAAGCATTGAATATTGCAGCGTGGTGAAGTGGAGAACCTTAAGAGTTAACTTGTCAGACAGCATTTGTCCAAGCATCTTGTCACATCTCTCGTTAAACTTACTTGACCGAAACCAGATTCCAGCAAACAGTGTACTTGCCTTTCCCAGAGAAGTAGCATCTTTTTCAAGGACTCTTGGTCATTAGCCACGGTAAGCAACATTTTACTTTAATTTCAATGCCGGTGTTTATGTGTAAGTGTAATTAAAGATTAATTAAACTTGACAAGATCCCAAATTAATACGTGTCACGTAAATTTACAATGTTGTTGGTGTGCGTGTTGTATTAACATATGTCATCCAGCAGCAGCGTTAACATATGCCAGTCTTTTAGTTTGAGGCTGCTAACTCCCATCTTTTGTATTTACAATAATTTTTGCATGCGAAAGTTCAATACTCCTCACTCAGTTTGCTCGTGGGAAAGTCGAAAGTGCGAAAATTTGTTTCTTAAGAAGTGCATTTTGTGCTTATTACTGCTTATATAAAACTTTGCGTGTCAGCTTGTATGAAAAGTTTTTTCTTGATTTTCAGGTGTGTAAACCAAGTATTAATTCCGTCTAATTATTCCGACAACTTCCATTCATAATGCCTGCTTTGACTGGAACCTTCAAGCTCACCGAGAGCAAAAACTTCGACGAGTACATGAAGGCGATTGGTATGTCTTCTTAGCGTCATTTTACTCATTTATATATGCTTGCATATCATACCATTGTCAGACAAGAAATTGTGGAATGGTCGGTAACTACAATTGTTTAAATTGTCGTGTTTATTGCAGGTGTCAACTTTATGCTTCGTAAATTGGCTTCTACAGCTACACCCACCACTGAAATTTCCCAGGAGGGAGACGACTGGAGCATTAAAACTTCTACCAGCTTCAAGACCACTGTCATTAAATTCAAGCTTGGAGAAGAGTTTGATGGTACGTCAAGAAACAGAAAAAACTAAATTTCATTTTTTTAATTAAAAAAATAAAGTTTTCAAATTGAATTTTTATTTGTAGAAACGACAGCAGATGGTCGTGAGTGCAAGTCTGTCATCACCAAAGACGGAGACAACAAGTTAGTCCATGTGCAAAACTGCGGAGATCAAATCTTGAAAATCCTTAGGGAGTTTGGTGATAACGACATGAAAATGTTTTTGGAAGCTCCAGGAGGCGTTACCTCTGAGCGTATTTACGCAAAGGTAAAAATTTACAATTAACAATTCAGAGGTTAATTTAGAGGCCTTAATTTCATATAAATAAGTAATTATATATATATCATATTTTTATGTCATCATCCGTAATCATCACACATAAATATACTATATATAATATCAAACAAAACGTCCTCGACCTTCCATTGTTTTTTACGCTTTTACTTTTTCACGTTTATTCTTTGCTTTGAGGTTAGGCCATGAAAAATAAATCGATAAATAGCTTTTAATCAAATACAAGACCGCTTGGTTCAAGGCTTGGAGATAGATACATTTATATGTGTAGTAGTGAAGCTATAAAATTCGATTCACTATATTTTTCAATTTTATGTTTGATCTGTCACGTCATTGCTTGAGCAAATATGTATTGAGTTAATTCTATTGACGTGTATATTTTTTTCACAAAGCAGTGTTGTAATGCTCATATCAAAGCGCAATGAAATGGTTTCATTGAAATCCAATATGGAGTCCATATTATGGACGTGACAGCTACGTAAATGCAATTCTTAATCTCGTAAATGGGGTAATATAATTATTGTAAGCCAGTTATGTAGTTTATCATGATGATGGTAGTAATAAAAAGTTACAACTGTTTGCACATTTTGTTATTAATTATTATCGATTTATGACTGAAAAAAGCAATCTGAATCTTAATTATGGATTTGTACTAATCTCGTTTTGTCTTTATATTTTTTCTTTGCAGCAATAAAATGCAAGTCAAGTCATTTATGCAGCTTTACTTGGTGATGGTGAGAATCTGTGAACTGTACGTTTTTCTTATTATATTCCTGCAGCATCATCGCACACACATCAGCATAAAAATGTACTGGACCAATTTTTACTCAATCAACAAGAAATGTAAAATCTCATAAATTGGTATAAAAAATCTGATTACTATACTGTAAAAGCTTAAAGCAAGTGTCTTTACACATGTCAAATATGTCAATTTTGCTGCTCTATTATATATTTATGCTAAGAACTTTGTGTAAGGTATAACTATTTTTGATGACATTATAAAGTCATTTACTAAGAATTTTGTTTAAATCATGTGATGTAAATCTTTATTTTACGTGTGACTTGAATGTATGATGGATGATGATATGAATTTTGTCTGATCAAATTTCTCATTGTGAATGTTAATCATGTCGTGGTACCAAAAAAAAGATATGCATTGTGACTTATTTTTGTTATAATGTATGTTGTGTAATATCTATTCATTCCTGCAGTCTTTTTTTGTGTGTGTATGTTTGCCTTATGGACACAAATCCAATCAAATCAGATCTTTATAGTAATTTAATGTATTTGGCATTCAGTACCAAGTCTGTCATCTGTATTATTCTCCACATTAAGATAAAAATATGCTGTAATACTACCAAACTTGCAACAAGAAACATTATTTTGTAACTGTTATTCTTTCAAATAAAAATTATATTTATGTTTGAAACCACAAGTTGTAATCAACATGAAATACTTTACTACTTAATAATGCTTCAATTACATCGTTATCAGTATCCTAACCTTCTTCGTGCAAAGATTTAAGTTGGATTACGTCATCAGAAGCAAAATGTATACTCTTATCATTTATTATGCACATAAAAGATTTGTCGTGGTGGATCCTTCTTTTTTTTAAAAACAATTTCGACTTTTCTTTAAGTAGTTGGCTTATCGCTTCCCTCTTTATCTCCATCATCGTCATCATCAATTTTGTTGAGTTCCTTCTCGATCCTTTTCACTATCTTTTGGAATTTCGACTCGCTATCCACCAGACCATCTCCAAGCTATATAGACATGAAAAATGTCAAATTTGTTCTCCATGTTCTCACAGTTGTTACATTGAACTCCATTGACTTATGCATTATCACTTATCACCCATACCTACATGTTTATTTATCACTTATCAGCAACAAGAGTACTATATCCTATTTGTCATTAATTTACTTGAAGATCATTTTTTAAATAAAATAATCATTTTGTTGAAAAGATTTTGCTTACTTTCTTCGAATGGAGAAGAACTGCTCCTTGACCTTCATCCTCGTTTTCTAAGATCCAAACATCAAATTTATACGTGGTTGTTGGTGTGGGCTCTCCACTCTAAAATGCAGTAAATTAGTTCAGTTTTGATTGTAGCTTTTGGACTTTGTGACGGAGTCTATTTATATGCCCTACGGAAAACTGAAATATATAGCAGTTTGATAAGATTTAATTGCTTTATTTACAATTTTTACGGTATCTGCAAATACTTGCTCCAGCTTTGATTTCAGTAACTGAAATCTGGGCAAGTACCCTCATCCTCCTCTGTAAAATTCAAAAGGACAACTTTTAAGTTCCATAAATTAGGTACATAGTAATTTAATTCGGGTGCACGTACACATAAATTTATCAGATATCACTTCACCCCATTTCAAAAGGTTCACAAATCTGTGATTAAAAATGTGTGCAAAAATATGACTCGTATTACCAGTAAATTATTTGTATTTCTAGCGGTGACATGTTTCCTTTATTAAATTATATTTATTCACGCTCATCCTACCACAAATATTATCCTTCAATTTTTACTTGTACATTCATTCAGGTAGGTTTAAATGCGTACTTTCGCGTGGGAAAGAGAACTTTCTACTCCACGTGTTTCCCTATAATATATGAAATTAGAAATGTTTGAGAAATTTTGGCAGACATCCAAGTTATCTTGCGAATGAAGAATGTGAGTTATTGGCATGACTCATGAAGCATTACCTACCGAAATTATCATCTTGAACAAATGTTGTTTTCAAGAATGTTTAATGAAAAATAAATGTACAACCGCTTAGTATCAAATTGATGATTTTAATAATTATTGTCATATTGAATTGGTAAAATTCATTTGGTAGAAATCTAAGGCAGTTTTCAGTTAAGTCAGTTTTCAAAAGGCAAAATTTATTTTTAAGTACAGCCCAGCCACGACACAAGTTAGTACTCTTATTCAATTAACATCAGCAATGAAGCCATCCTTATTTAAAAGATTTGAGCTCATTACATCATAAAAACAAGAAGTAGAAACGTGTTTTAGTTGGGGAAAGTTACTTAATTGAAAATAATTTGGAAATTAAGTAGTTTCATCATCGCATATTGTTGTTGGTAACTAGGCAGCAGGTTTTCCTTCTTGTGCGGCCAAGTACTCCTTTATTCCCGTCACAATTTTCTTAACATGCTCTGGCTTCACGTGCCCGTCGCCTCTCTATATAGACAAGTAATTTATTTTAAAGTTTCAGGTTTGTTAGATAAAATTCATTATTAGGGACAAAACAATAAATATTTTATTTGAAACTAAGCTTGCATATCATGTACCTTCTTTGAATGAAGCGAGGGGCCGCCGACAATGCTAACCTCAAACCATCCTGTCCTATTCGGCGTAGCCTCACCAGTCTACAAATTCCAAAAAAATATTCACATAAAAATTTGTACTGTAATAATATATTTTAAACTTGTAATGTACTATCTTACTATTTTTAACTGGTTAGGAAACAACTGTTCAAGTTCCTTGGTCAGGCTCTTGAACTTTGGGGCGTAGCCTCATGCTCCACTGAAGAATACATTAAATACAATGATGATTAACAAAACTTTCATTATGCTGGAATTGCTAATTTCATGTACATAACAATATATATGTACATTAAATTACCAGTAAACTATAAGTATCTCCACTTTCTGTGCCTTCCCCATCTTGTATTTTGAAAAAATCAGTAGTCTCAATAAAACAAAAGACAAACAAATAACATTTAAAAACTTATGATAAGCATCAAAAAGGAATTATACGAAAATACCACATATGTAAATACATACAAATAAACTACACGATGTACCAAAAGAAAAAATAATAAAGGAATGAAACATTGATTGAACGCTCGATTGAAAAATTAGCTCGATTCCAATTATTTTACGCAGTGTATAAAATATTTTAAGTTTTTAAATTTCTTACCTGCTTTTCCACCTGCTAAAGTACTGCAATCCAAAAATGGAATAGCCTTGGTTCAGTATCAATATTAATGCAATCTGCTCTACCAGTTCTATTATTACAAGTAAACACTTCAAAACGACCTTGAATTAATATAATTATTGTGCTTAAAAAAATAGAAATTACAAAGAGAGTGTGCAATATTTTGTTGTGCACACATGCTTTTATATGACAGTAGTGATGTGATAAGCATGTATGTGGTGGTGGTTGGTATAGGTATGTATAATGTTGAATGTATAGTATATCATCTCATCATGTGTTCTTTCTGACACTCACACAATAAAGGTGGACGGAAAACTTGGAACATTCTTTCTTTACTTCATTCATTCATTCCTGTGTGATGTATAAATGCATGGTCATTGAATTACTTTTCTCGTCATGACTATGACTCATGATTTATGATTATGAAATCTTATAAATTGCATTGTTGCTAGGCAAGTAAATGTAATGTGCAAATCAGCAGGAATCAAGCCATAAAATTTACTTTGCTACGTAATTCTTTTCACGCAAAAATGAACAAAAAATGGAACATTTTATTTGCAAAAGTGCATTTTTTCTAAATGTTTATTCTTTCTCTATTTTTATCATTTTCATAAGTTATTTTTAAGAGTGTGTATGATTTTGCATCTGTAGTCCTTCCATCACTACCAATACTCTTCCCATCGGTTGTATTAACCATACATCAAAAGTGCCAGCACTTTCATCCAATTTTGTGAACATATAAATTTTCCATTTTCCATTTTCTTCATGTGTCATCCGCAACTTTTCGAATACGCTAAATCGCTTTAGTGTAAAATTGGCAACGGGCACACAA
>JAHZNC010004149.1:0-21505 GCA_027744095.1 Zhuqinia jingwanae | reverse complement strand
CTTATCATTTAAACATCAAGTGGATTTAAATCATCACACTGGAACTTCCCCTTTGTTAAAACTTAATGTGGGTTTAGTCACTAGTTTTCCTTTAGATTACATGCATCTAATTTGTTTAGGGGTAACGAGAAAGCTTATATATGCTTGGACAAAAGTTAAGTCCCCCCAACGTATTCAGTTATTTTTGTTACAAAGGCTTTCAGAAAGAATGGTTAGTATTTCATCCTACATGTGTACTGAGTTTGCTAGAAAATCTCGTAGTATAAAAGATGTTGACAACTTTAAGGCAACAGAGTTTAGAACATTTTTATTGTTCACAGGGCCTATAGTTTTAAGGGGTATTTTATCGAAAGAATTGTATCGTCATTTTCTACTACTGCACTGTGCCATTCGTATTTTGGTATCTAATAACGCACAAAATAGGGGATGGAATGATTTGGCTAAACAGCTATTAACGTCTTTCGTGCGGGAAGTTCCTACATTGTATGGCTCACACTTTTTGAGTTATAATGTACATAATCTGGTACACATATGCGATGATTGCTTGCATTTTGGCAAATTAGATAATTTTTCAGCTTTTCCCTTTGAAAATGAAATGCAATTTTTAAAGCGATTGTACGAGCAAGAACTATAGTTTGCAACAATTAGTTAATCGTATATGTGAGTTGAATACGATATCAGGCAGTGTAAATGTCACCATTGAGAAGCATAAGTTTTTACAAATATAACAATGTAAAGCGTTTACAATATAAAAATACTCTATTTGTTCCCTTGTCACAAACAGATAGTTGTTTTCTTACCAAGGAAAAAAATATTGTAACTGTTAGAAGTATTCGTAGGATTAACGATTCGTTCCTTTTAACCTGTTATATATTTAATAGCACCACGTGTGCTCCTGATTATCCTTTTAGTAGTACTGACATAGGAATTAAATATGTGAAAACGGATGACTATTATACTGATAATGTTCCCGTTGATAATATAATTTGTAAATGCTTATTGGTCCCTAGCTTCGATTTTGTCAATGTATCAATATGTGTACCATTTAATGATGATATGAAATGAATAATAAAAATGTATTGCTAAATAATAATAAAAAATAATCAAAATATATTTATTTATGCGAATTAATTGAACTGCATATCTAACTCAAATTCAACGTCATTTCTGCATTTAATCAACATACCTTTACTGTATGATATGTAGTTGTTTTGAGGAGGATACTAGCCAAAAAATTCATTAAAACGCCGTATATTAGCTGCAATTGTAACGCTACGTCGTAACGCTGTTTCAACGTTATTTCTATGCATTGAATTAACGGCGAAGGGTGCGACAAAATTTGCTATTAAATCAACGTTGTGCCGTTTGCATTATTTCAACGTTTAAGTTGTTAGTGAATGTTCCTTGGGTACAGTCTATTGCGTTGCGTTGTCTTTTGCTTACGAATTAAAGGAGCAGATGCCATGTCTAAATACAAGTAACCCTGGTTGCCAATGGAGCTTTATTCGATATGCACCAGCCAATTGTGAAAATTACCATGCTTCAATTTGTCAACCAGATGATTTTGCCAGCAGTAAACTTTAATATTATTTTCAGGGAGTTAATTGTAATCATCATTTGATGTTAGCATAAAAAATGCTGACTTCAATTTTTTTTATGACTTTCGTGTATTTTAGAAGCAATTAGCTGGCCTTCCACATTTGACAAGAATGACCTGACAGACGTTCTAGCCAACACATCCTTGACTTCAGAATTTGGTTACAAAGGAAACGTCAAAGTTTTGCGGAGCAAATATAAGGTTGAGTTGACTGATTGCTCCACAATTTATAATAGAATCAGTTGATAAATTTCCTAATTCCTTGCAAACCAATATACATTTTAGCAAACTTTTGACAACTGTTACTGTCCAGAAGGATACCAAATGTTACGGACACTGTCAGCCAACAGTTATCCCGCGTGGGCAGGAAAATTAAATAACACTGACGGAAATAGAATAATTTACGAGTATGACTATTTGGAAAGTTATTGAGTGGTCGGCGAGACAAACATGTTTGACAAAAATTTGACTAGTAAATGCTTACTATCTGTACCAATGGGTGGGACCTGGCATCGAGATAACGAGAAAGTTCAATGCACAGAATGGCACTTTTATTTGTGTGAACAAATACACATCTGGCCACTGAAAAAATTGGATAAGAAATTTAACCGACCACCACCTAGTAAGATATCTTTTACAAATATTTTTGTTTTACCAATATTAACAAGCTGCAAATATTTAGTCAAGATTTTTAACTACACTAGCTTGTTTTCATTTGATATAGTGAAGTGGAACCCTGATCCTCAGCCACGCCTGTACCCTCTGATTGGGTAGACATCCCCAATTTCTGTACGCTGTGTAGAAAACGCATTTTTCATATTCAGACGTAATCCCAGCAATTTTGTATTTTAAAAATCCCAAAATCAAACTCTAAATTTATAAATCTGAATTAACATAGTACAGTTACAGTTTTACATTGTAAGTTATACATTTGATGGTTTTTGTTTCTTGACATTTTTTCAACAATTTGTATGATGGGTTTTCTAAACTTCAAAGCTGTACGGAAGGAAACATTTTATAGTAGGTGTTGGGCGTGGTTTATATAAGTATTTCCACGAATGATTATAAAAGGTATTACGGATGACGAAAAAATATATTGGCGAAACGAAATATTTTAATGAATATTGTCGTTTCTCCGAAATGGGGGACGATTTGAACCTGCATTTTTTTGCAAAATATTTTTGCATTAAAGGTAACAAATGGACACAATGGGTTTTGTAGGTTTTCTCAGAAATGATGCTACTTTAAACGCTGGATACCAGTGACACCAGTTAAATATACTTAAAAAATAAAGTGGCATTTCGCAGCCCCTTTATAGTCATAAAGTTTTGCGACACAAAAAAATTTGTTAACAAGAACGTAAATTTTTACCGAAAAAATAATTTTTGGCTATCACTTTATTTGGAAAGCATGTAAAGGCTGAACACCCTGGATTTTTAGTACCCTATTGGTTGCCCTGTCCAGCAATACCATCAACCTTACTCCTCTTGTAGCCAGCCGACATCAATGCACCTTTTTTAACTCATTTTGACTACCTGTGACAAACTTCTTAAGAAATCTCATCAAGTTTCTCTACATTTTAACATCCTCAGCTTCAGCTTTTGAATATTTACTTAGCTACGATCCGAACAGTATTTTTTTACTTTTCCAGTACCTTCACATTTTCGAATGAAATGATTACTGTATGCATATCCATCCACACACAGCACTCGGTTATTTTGGGTCCGTCCTTTCTAAGCCAAACATACTTTCTAAAGAATAAACAGTTATGTGATAATTTTGTACATCTACAAAATAGCTTGCTAGATTTTAAGTTTTAAAGTACCGATTTCTCGGCATTGGTATTGTATTTAACCATGGTCATTATCCACATCCCTAACAGATAATCAATGTGAAACCGAAAATTATTTGTGACGCAGCCACGATCTAATTGACATACAATGTGAACAAAATATAATATAATGGATGCTTGCGGGAGTTACGTAACTATTTGAAATTTAAAAAAAGGTATGCTGAAGAATTTGTTCATAAATGTGTTTTCACAACTTGTATGATGTCGTAGTGCTTTCATGCATGATTCATGTAATGATTTCAGGCAAAGTTGGCATTTTTCATGAGATGCTTATTGTATTGGCCTTACTGCTTTGTTGTTGAAAAACTGAGCAGAGCTGAGCTTTCTTCATTGTGCTACAAAGCAAACCAACCTACCTGATAAAATTTGGTTGGGTTTGTTCACACAACGCAAGGTTTTTTGTGCAGTGATACATTTTGTATAACAAATTGTAAAAGCAAAAAAAGGGTTTACTGTATCGCCTCTCACACTTCAACACTTCAGTATAGTGGAATCAAAACTTCAGTGACGTGCTACATGGACGATCCCACACACCTGTTTCGCTCTATTTGGTTACTTGTTATTTTCCTGCTAGCAGCAAGTGCAGCAACATGAGATTTCTTCAAACGGACAAATATTCACAGGATCAAAACAAACAAGTAACTCATCATCATTCATTCTCTTATTTTGTGGTTGGGTGGATTTTGTGTACTTGTTTTTAAAAATAATACCTCAAGTAAAATTCATCAATTTAAAAATATTTTATTACAGTTTCGAAGTGTGGAATTAAGAGATGATTTGGGTATTGTTATTGTTACTTTAATTTAAGTGGATCTCATCCTCGGTGCATTATTTGTTTACTATATACTGTATTTTGTACACTGATGATTAGCAACAATAATGGATCACGTTCCAGGCACCAGTACTAGTGCACCATTCACAAGGCATCAAGAAAAACGAATTAAATTGGACAAGAGAGCTAAAAAGCAGAGAGTGAGAATTGGAAATATTTTTAAAAAGGCTCATTCCGGAGATCCGGGTGTTGTTGGTCATGTAGTGAACACAAAATGGGGTAAATTATTTGTGAAGAGTGAATTTCCTATGAAGGAAGAAAATAGTGGAATTGACCAAGGTGAACTTTCAAACCCCTCGCAAAGTTGTCAAAATGATGACAGGATAATGCAGGAAGATGAGGAGGAGGAGGATCCTCAAATGGTAACTGTGAAAGAGGAGGTAGACATTCCAAATGAAGTGGACCATGACTTTGAGGACCAGCAGAATGATATTAAGGCGGAGGAGGAGGATAGAAACGAGGACGAAGAGCAGGGTAATGGTAGCGAGGTAATGGAACATGATATATGTAAAGTGATGGAGAGTCCCGAGGAAACTACTGAGGTGGAAAAGGAGAAAGCGGACTTTAGTGAGCTGGAGGAGGAAGCAGACTGTAGTGAGGTCGACGAGGAGGAAGCGGCCAGTAGTGAGGAGGAACCAGACTGCAGTGAGGTGATGGAGGAGGAGGAAAATAGTGAGGTGAAGGAGGAGGTATGTTCAGCTTTCAAGTCGTCAACCATGAAGTACTCATAACTTTTTTTATTCCCTTGTTTTGGGGATTACATTTACCTCAATTATTCTGTTAGCAGGTTGAGGAAATCGATAATATGCCGACGAAATCCAAACCTATGACAAAGAAAAAGAGAGGAAGACCAAGAAAGAACCCAGAAACTAATTCCCATGAATTTCATGTGAAAGAAAGGGAAATAATTTCCAAAAAAATAAACTTCAAACCACAAAGGCATGGCCAAAAAAAAGGTACTAGGGAGGAATCGGAGGTAATTCCATCTAAGGTAAGTTGTTTAAATAATAATTTAACTAAATAAAGACGTATTTTTTTGTTTGATTGCCTAGTAATATTAATAATGATTTAAAAGATCTTGAAGAGAAGCCACATTCCGGGGGATCACCTTGAGACTAACTCCAAAAACTCGTCCCCCCGTTCCCAGAAAAATCTCAAAGACCAACGTGTAATGTTTCTTTCTAAAGAGGTGTTTAAAATCTTTTACAAGTGGATACATCCCAAAAAAATTGACAACCTACATAAATGGGAAATAAAAAATGCACGTGAAGGATTGTTCTGGAATATTGAAGCACGAAGTGTAGAGATTGCAGAAAACTGGCGTATTAAAAGAGTACAAACGCATATAGATCTGGTGGACTTGAGGCAAGTGTGCTCCACTTGGTGCTCCGCATTAGACGAGTTGGTCCAAGAAAATATTATTGATTGTTTGGCAATTACACGTTGGCCATATAACATGTTCAATGAAAGAAAGCTCCGCAAGTTTTTGAAACACTTTGGCCAGTTCCCGGAGGGACCAGCAAAACATCGGTCCCCTTTCATTGGAAGGTCTATCCTTGTGGGAACTGGTGAAAAGGGAGGCATCAACTACTGGAAAAATTTGTTCACTTTTTTACGTTTGTATGGTAGCCACGTTTGGCATTTGAAATTTGAACAAAGTTTTGAGGATGCCCCAACATCATTGACTGCAGGGGACATGTATTTGAACTTGAGACAAGTGTTGGAATTGGTTCAAAATTTGAAAAGTTTACATGTCCACTATCAAAGCGATGGGAGAGTATCAGAAGACTTTATTGAAGAGCATCCATTTCCAGAGTTTGGAAACCTTGAATCCATTACTATCCTACGATTGCCATCCAATGTGTGTTCCAACCTGTTGGGGAGAAATGACCACATCACAAGACTGGATCTTCAATATTTAAGAGAAGCATATGAACAGGTGGTTCAGTACTCATGTTCCTCTAATACCAACAAAATCTACCAATCGAATGTTTGGAACAAATATAAAAATCTCAAAATTCTAAAAATTATGAAGAAAACATACACTCGCGCTAAATGGGACAAGAAGAGGGAGGTTTACAACGGCTCTCGAAGAATAGGTAAAACTTGTAAAAGTATTGAAAAAATGCAAGCAAAACTTGTAATCAAATACATTACATCGTCATAATTTATTTTTTGTTCCGATAGCTCCACCATCCAAGAAGAAATCACGACAACGTGTAAAATCTCCCCGTCAAGTGCAAAAACCAGAAGAGACTTCAGGTAACTTACACAACTGCTTATAATTATCTTTGACATGATATTATTAAATTTTTTATTAAATTTCAAAATAATAGTTTTTTTCCCATTTCCGTATTGTTGAAGCAGATTCTGACGTTGAGTCGGATGATTCCCTCTTTGTTCCTATCCTCATATTCAAATCACAAGAAGCATCAACATCACGATCACGAGGTATTTATTCTAACCAAAAGAAACATCTTGCTCGTGTTCAAAATAATTGACAAAATCTTGAGTTGAACCAGACACGGTTTTAATTTTGAAAATAAAATACTTTATTATTTTCAGCCCCAGGTAAAGCCGAAAATGGAAAGCAGCCAAGAAAAACAATAACCCCAGTAGTGCCAAAACGACTAAATGGAGGTAAAACGGGGTTTAATTTTCGATTAGTTGAATATTTGTATTTTTTAATTTACTAACATTACTTCTCACAAACCACAAAAAAACTGATTAGTTTGCCACTTTTTTGTGTATTATGCAGCATGACGATAAAATCAATCATGAGTTATTCAGCAAGTTGGTTAATTTTTACTCGATACCTTATTTATTATTATTATTATTATTCAGACTTTATTGCAAACTCAAAAACATAATTGTACAAAAATGTAAGAGTTCATATATAAATAGGGTTGGTATAACTGTTTGTCAAAGACATCATACAGCAAATTTGCAAAAAGCAGTTACGAACTTTATTTGTTTGTGTGTGGTCACAAAATATTTCCCCGTTAGATTTTGTTTACTAATTCGCTCTTTTATTTTAAAGCAAGTACCACTTACTCATCTGATGATGATGAAGAAGAAGAAGGTGATGATGATGATGATGAAAAAGAAGGTGATGATGATGATGATGAAGAAGAAGGTGATGATGATGACGATGATGATGAAGAAGAAGAAGTTGATAGTGTACGATTTAAAATGGGTGAGCCACTTAAACAGATTTGGCATTGAATAAGAGAAGCTGCTATTTAGTGTTCTAATTATGAAATAATTAGCTCTTTGCTGGTTTGCTTTTATGATGTTATTATTTTTTTTAAAGGCGTAGTAAAGAAGCAAAATAATGAAGGATTCTATGCCAGGCGGAGGAAGATAACCGGCTCGCAGAGACCTATGGCGAGAGGAATGGAAAAAATTCTTGCACGTGCACGCCTCACCTCTTCACGTTAATAATTGTGTTGTATTTTATTTACGCATTGTGTAAGAATAAATATGAACCCAATAACCACACAACAAACATTATTATTTTGGTAAAATTTACAATATTTTTTTTAAATACACCGTTTTTGTTTTTGTAGCAAGTTGCATTTTGTATTCTTTGTTGTAAAACATATTATGTTCCTACTATCAAAGACGTTGAAATACATTTACATGACTACATATTTTTCATACATTTATATTCTGACAAAATAAAATATTACATGACATACCTTTTTAGACGGTAAACCTTTTTCTAATTTATTCGAGTGTTCGTGTGTAGCATCTGAGCAGATGGCCAATATCCAGTTCTTCATTTTTTCTATCTGCTGCAGCTTCAACCAAATAATATCATTCAATTTTTTTCGGGGTTGATCACCCTTAAGGTTGTCAAAATTGTGCAACCTTCTGCAATTACAAATTGTAAGGACGACTTCAACCTTGAACAATAAAATGAACAAAAGAGCATGCAGATTTGAACAATTTTTTAACTTTTTCGCCCTTACATTAATCAGTAAATTAGCACCTGGCGACGGAGTACATGATCGTTCCCATCCCAAAAAAAACATTTTTTGCCTTTCATTATTGCTATACATGAACATGTATTTATTTTATCCAACAAAAATCTTCAACTCAGCAAGATGCATTATTATGTGCATGCCACCGATGACACGACATTTTTGTATAACCCTTTTGTATTATTGTGTTGTTTTATTAATCCCCTCATCAGCACTTCTTTTTCTTTGTAGTTTGATGGAAAGTTTTAGTTGTTAAATGTGAAATAGTTACTGAAATATGTAAATTAATTAGTGAAATAGAAATACTATTAAAAATTTATCGACATTCGTTAAACCCTAAAAAAATAGTCTTAAGAAATACTATTGTCAGTGTTGTCTAATAAACAGCAAGAATGGATCACGTAGCAGGCACAAGTAGTGCAAGCGCACCATTTACCAGACATCAGGAAAAACGAAATGAATTGAGCAAGAAGATTAAAAAACAAGAGGCGAGAATTAAACAGCATTTTAAAAGGGCTCATTTGGGGGATCCAGGTGTTGTGGGTCATCAAGTGGACAATAACTTGGGAAAAATACAAGTCAAAAGCGAGTTTGTTGTGAAGAAGGAAAATGACAACGAAAAAATGAAGTTTTCAAGCAATGCAAAAGGGGTCCAAATTATAACAGTAGTAGTGGTGGAGTGAAAGAGGAAGATGAGAGTTCGTCAATGGATGATGAGGATGGACGAGTGGTGACGGTAAAAGAGGAGGGGGATATCTCGATTGAAATGGAGTATTTTTGTGACGACAATGAACAGGTGGATAATAGGGAGATGAATGTGGGTGATGGCGAGGTGGAGGAGGATGGTAACAATGAAAAGGTGGAGGAGCATGGTAGCTTGGAAGAGGTGGATGTGGATGGAAGCAACGAGGAGATGGAGGAGGAGGATGATGGCATGGAAGAGGTGGAGGTATGCACAGTTTTCAATTACCAACAAAAACAAAGTAGCAGTTAGTTGTCGTCAAGGTTGTGTGCATTCTGTTGTCATGTACATAATTGAGTAAAGCTTTTAATGTTTTTTTAAATAACAGGACATGGAAGATGTTCCGAGAGAATCAGAGAGTACGGCAAAGAAGAAGATTGGTAGCCCAAGAATGACACAGGAAGCAAACTCACATGGAATTAATGTGAAAGACATGCACAATAATTCCAAAAATTCTCATTTTAAACCACAAAGCCATGGTCTTCAAATGGGTGCTAGTGACGAATCTGAGGCAATGTTCGAAAGAAGCATGAAAAGATATGACGAAAGTTACAAAAGGAGGTTGTCGCAGGAATCTCAAATAATTGAGAAAACCATTCCTTCCAAAGTAAGTCATTTTGTTATATTTGATTATTTAAAAAAACGTTTAAACGATTTTTAAAATTGTGTAATCTCAACTCAACATTTTTTTGTAAAGGTTTTGAAGATCAGCTTTGCTGGCATCTTGTCTGATTACCTTGAAACTTTGACAAACTCGTCACCATATTTCCGGGAGCAGCTAAACAAGCGCCGTGTGTACTTTCTTTTCAAAAAAGTGTTTAAAGTATTTTACAAGTGGATGCACTCCCCAACGATTGACAAATTTCACAACTGGGAACTGGAAAATGTCCACAATCGCATAATGTCAGTGGACGAATTCCATAAATATATAATGAGTAATGAACGAAGAAATGAACAGATTGCAAAAAGGCGGCACATTGACAGATTACAAACACATATCGAACTAGTTGACTTGCGGCAAGTTTGTTCCACTTGGTGCTCCGCATTTGATGAGTTGGTCCAAGAGAAAGTAATTGACTGTGTGGCAATCACACGTTGGCCATTTAATTTTGACAAGGTTAGAAAAATTGACAAGTTTCTCCGATTTTTCGGGAAATTTCCAAGTGGGCCATCAAAATGGAGGTCTCCGTTTGTCGGAAATTATCTTCGTGTCGGCAATTTTGAAAAGGGAGGTCAATACTGGAAACACCTTTTTTCACTTTTGCGGTTGTATGGTTCCCATATTTGGAAGTTAAACTTTTCTTGCGATTGTTCATATCCCACTGAAGAAAACGCTAATGACACCACGCGACCACGTTTGACACCACAAGAACTTTATTTGAACTTTAGACAAGTTTTGAAACTGGTGCCCAATTTGAAGTGGCTGCATGTTCAGTACACAAGCGACGGACGACTACCGGACAACTTTATTGAAGAGCACCCATTTCCAAAGTTTGGAAACCTTGAGGCCATTACTATCTTACGATTGCCATCCAACGTATTTTCCAACCTGTTGAAGGCGAATGATCACATTACAAGATTGGACCTACATTATCTTCGAGAAGCATATGAACAAGTGGTTCAGTATTCCCATAATGCGGACAGAATCTACGAGTCAAATGTTTGGATTAAATTGAGCAATCTGCAAACTCTTAAGATACACGACAAAACATTCACCCGGTCCAAATGAAACAAAAAGAGGGGAGGTAGAAAGTAGAAAAAGCGAAATCATATTGTGTAACCCAACATTAATCAATAAAAAATATTTAATAATTTGTTTTGTCTCGTTTGTTCCATTTCAATCAACTGAACTTTAACCGTCTTTAAAATATTTTCATTTCACCTTCAGAGAATTTTTGAACTTCTCACAACTACCCCTAGGAAACAATATCTTCCGGGGTAGATTATACCCTTGGATACTTTCGTCGTCTCAAAGGGAACTATAACCATTCAATGAGTTTACGTCCAAGTATGGATTCGAATATTTCCAGAAAGTTATCCTCCGCGACGCCCTCTGTAAAGCACCTTTATGTGCCCATTTGTTTGGTGGGAGGGGAGAGATGTATCGAACTTCTGGAATGTCGATATCGCTGGCACCTTGAAATGCGCTGAAATAGTTTTCCATAATGTCTAAACTTGTATTTGAGGTTAGATAACTTTCTAAACTTCTATCGCTCCTTTGTCTCTCTTCCAAATTATTAGCGCATCTCTGTCGCTGGTATTCTTCGCATCTAAAAGAAGATGTGTTCCTTTCTGTGTCTCTGCATAAAATTTAACAGCTCCCGTAGTTACAGGGATTACGGCTATAGTGGCATTTTTTGTGGGTTGTTCAGCTAAAATACCAAATCATGAAAGAACGAACAGCGAAATCACTTACAACTTATAGCCATGATTTTTAACGGGAAAACATTTTTGTAGTCAACTTTCCAGTCGCCAAGTTTCCTGATGCACCACGAAGTGTACAAACACAAAACCCATCCACCAAGAAACATACCAAAATAGGTCAGCAGCAAATGAATTGCCTTCGTTTTCTGCCTTCTACACACATATTTGTGTCGTCAGTGTGCATTTCTCTCTCGAAGAGTAACATGGTACGGACACATCTCTGGGAATAAGTTGTTCTCTTTGGTCCAATCCAACCCCAAGTCAGCTATCGGTCAACCGGCAATAGAACAATAAACAAATACTGAAAGCAAGCGAGAAAAAACAATAACAAAAAACTTTTTCTTGGGAATTTTTTCATAAAAAAATTAATTTAATGTTAGAAAAATAATTTTAAAAATTATACCAAAACAAATCTAGTGAATTAGGTAAACATGCATAATATTTTGCTGTATAGTTTTGTTCATCAGAATTAATAATGGATCCCGGGACCAGTGCTCACTTCACCAGGCATCTACAAAAGCGAATTAAAATGGATGATAAGACGCAAAAGCAGGATAAGAGAATTGGAAAGATTTTCCAAAAGGCTCACTCTGGCAATGCGGGGAGTATTGGTCATCAAGTGGACAGGAACTTGGGTAAAATTCAGGTGAAGAACGAGTTTGATGTGAAGGAGGAAAATGGGTTCGAGACGGCCGAAGAACATGTGAAATCTAACGAAAGTTCCCAAAAATATAACGAAGGTGTTTGGATAAAATCGGAAGATAAAAACTCTGATGATGATGCTGAGGATCCACGACGAGTTGTGACGGTGAAAGAAGAAGTGGATATTTCTATTGAAATGGATAATTATAGTGCCTTGGACGACGTCGACCAGGATGATGATAGCAAATTCAACGATGATAAGGTTAAGGTTAGTATGGTGGTCAATGACAACTTGTCAGCATCAAAATCTTGCGTTTTTGTGTGTGTATTGTACGTTGGTTTTTTATGTTCCTATTTCTAGCTTGAGGAAATGAATGATATGCCAATCATATCAGGGACTACTACGATAAGGCAGAAGAAGGATAGAATGACGAGGAATAAGGTCAAAATTGATTCACTTGACGACATTAAGGATTCCAATGTAAAACCACAGAGGAAGTATGGCCTTCGAAGTCGCGCGGGAGAAGAACCAGTGGTGGTGTACGAGAGAAAGGAAGTTTATGATGACCATTACAAAAATCAGTTGCACCAAGAATCACACAAGATTGAGAACATCATTCCTTCCAATGTAAGTTTTTGATGTACATTTTAAAATTAAATAATTAAAAATAATTTTAATATTGCTTTCATAGATTTTGAAGGGGAGTTTTGTTGCTCAGCTAACACACATTCCATCGGAAAACCTTGAGACTTTAATAAACTCGTCTCCATATTTCCGGGAGCTGCTGAAGGAACAACGTGTACTCTTTCTTTTCAAAAGAGCATTTAAAATTTATTACAAGTGGCTTCATCCCGAAAATACTGATATCCTGCAAAACTCAAAGATAGAGCAGGAATTCGCCAAGCCAAGACCGGGACAGAGAAAGAGGTTCGGACGTCGCGTCGCTGTATCATCAAAACCAGTAAGTTGGGAGCAGGTCCTTGGGCTACTAAAACAGCGTCATAGTGCAGAGGTAAAAAAGTATGCACTGGAGTGTCGCCTGGTCTGCCGCACTTGGTGTACTGCTTTCGACGAGCTTGTCCAAGAGAAATTCATTGATTGTGTGGCAATTGCTCGTTTGCCTGGCGATCTGAGCATACAATCACAAAACCGTCTCTGCAGGTTTCTAAAACATTTCCGGAAATCCCACAAAGGACTTGAATCAGAAAACAGGTGTCCGATTATCGGTAGGTTCATGCTTGTAGAAGGAACTTGGAAGAGGGAAGGTCAATATTGGGACTCAATTTTATCTATTTTGCGGTTGTATGGTGGTCACATTTGGCACTTGACATTTACATACGACCGTAATAGTTTTCAATCCGCCTCTTGGCATCCTGGTTATCTTACAGCTCCCTTGAGTGCACAAGAAATTTATTTACAATTCAGACAAGTGTTACAATTGGTACCCAATTTGAAAACTTTGTGTGCGGTACGACTCCAATCAAAACCTAACCAACAGTTTTGTTCGGGAGCATCCACTTCCAAGGATTGGAAGCCTTCAAGCCATCACAATCACGGAATTGCCCGGCAACGTTTTTTGCAACTTGTTACTGTCAAATGATCACATTGCAAGTTTCAATGTTCAAAATGTTATTAATGGATATGTCTTTGTGGTTCAGCATATTGATCAGCAGGAGCGAATCTATGAGTCTAACGTTTGGAAACTTTTCAAAAATCTGAAATTTCTGGACCTTCCCGGAGGAACATATCTCTGATCGGAATTGAACAAAAAAAGGATAAATTAATGAACTAATGACATCGTGTAATCTGTGCGTTTGGGTTTTTGTGCCATTTGAATTTTTTTGAAGGTTCATACATTTATTTATGAAAATTTCATATAAATATGATTTGCATTTCTATCATTTGATTTTGTAATAAACGTATTCAGAAAATTTAACTAATACTACACTTGTCCTTTTGTCTTATTCCGAGGTCGGAAATCCGCTTCTGTTTTTAGTTGACAGTTCTCCTCTTCTTAATAGTAACAACACATCATCACAATCATATGCATTAGCTAATTGTAGTTAACTAATTATAATTAACTTTTTAGACAGATAACCATACTTGATATTAAAGAATAGCAGAATAATGACTTTATAATAGTTAATAACTACAGTTTACGTAGAATGAGCCCAAACAAAATACAATATACTTACCGTATATGTTCCGTTTTCCCTTTAATAAACCTAAGCCTGTGCCGTATCCATATCAAACCGACAAAAACTGTTTTGGGGTTGATTACACAAACGCAGTCGCACAATTTTAATTTTTTGAAATGTCAAAAAGTACATTCATCCAGTGTCAGTGAATAAAAATTTATTTCGCCCGGCTTATATGAACGACTCCCTTTACACAAGTGCTTGCAATAGTTTTACAAATGTATTTTCCAATGTATACCAGTGTCAGATGTTTTTTGCACTACCATTAAAATATTCTCAGTACCAGTAAATGCTTAAGCTTTATTTTTATGGGTTCAGTCACCCCAGCAACCATCAACAGTCACTCCAGCAAGCTAAATTTCAGCAACCATCAACGGTCAATCCATCAACCGTCACTCCAGCAACCCACTTAAAATTCTTTCATACACACAAACGCACAATTGATGAATTTGACGCATTTTATGAATACAAGACGTACGAGTTGCCGCCAGTGGGACAAAAATTATATAAAAGCCATATACGGTCACAGATTTGCACCAAATTTGGCACAAACACACTAGAGCACAATGTATTCAACCTGATGGACACAAAGCAGGTGTTCTGTAAAACAACTATACTGACTACGCTTCCCTTAAGGCGCAAATCATAATGAAATATAAATGAAATACATTACAATATCTTGTATTAATAAAACGCATCAAATTTATGCATTTATGAATGAATTTTTAGTGCGTTGCTGGGCTGACGGTTGCCAGAGTGACAGTTGTGGGGGTGATGGTTGAGGGAAGGTTGCCAGAATGACGGTTGCTGTGGTGACGAATGATGGAAAAAGGTGAGGTTGCTGGAGTGATGGTAGCTGGGGTGATTCCGCCATTTTATGCATGTTCCCTAAACAAAACAAGACTTCTCTCAAAAAAGTTAACAAAATTCTCATTATTTTTTAGTTTGAAATTAAATTTATTATTTATTTGTTTAAAAGTATGACATCTAATGAGAAAATGAAAAAATACACCAAATGGCATGAACGCTCACCATAATATCAATTTACCAATTGTAAATATGTATGAGTTTCATCCCAAAGGCATAAAATGAATGAGCTACAACAATGTTTCGAATTTTACAATTTTTTTTTAATACTTTGTATTTATATTCTTTTTTGTAAAACATTTCATTCTATCTTCAAAGACGTTCAATCTTTACATAAATACATTTGCATGCCTTTTTATTTTTCATACATTTATACTCTGACAAAATGAAATATTTATGAGATGCCTTTCATGAGATGGTGAACCGTTTTCTAATTTATTCAAGTTTTCGTGTGTAGCATCCGATCCTAAGAGATGGCCAATATACAGTTCTGCCTTTTTTGCTGCTGGTGCTGCCAAAAAAGTATCATTCAACTTTTTCCGGGACTGTTCACCAAAAAGGTTGTCAAATTTGTGCAACCTTCTGCATTTACAAATTGAAAAACGACGAGTAAAAACAAGAGGCGAGAATTTAATAGAATTTTCAAAGGGCTCATTCGGGAGTTCCAAGGACTGTGTGCCATCACGTGGATAAGAACCTGGGGAAAATACAATCAAGAGCGAGCTTGTTGTGAATAGTAAAAAAAGCAACAAAAAATCAAGTTTTAAAGCAACGTAAAACGGGAACAAGTGGTGGAGTGGGGACAAGGAGTGGTGACGGTAAAAGAGGAGGAGGATATTTCAAGTGAAATGGAGTATTTTTGCGACGACAATTAACTGGTGGATAATAGAAAGATGAATGAGAAGTCCGAGGATAGTTCATTCAGTTCATTTTCACCTGTAACCTCAACTATCGAAGACGCCAATGTCTGTCAGTTAGATTTAGCATGTATTCAATGAAATAAAAAAAGCATAAAATAACAACACAAAATTTAAAAGTCCGTAGTTACACGGCTTTAGTGCCAGTTTTGTGGGTTCAGCTATAATACCCAATTATGAAAGAAGGAACAGCCAAATCACCTAGGTTTTGAACGGGCAAGCATTTTTGTAGCCAACTTTCCAGTCGCCAAGTTTCCTGATGCACACATATCTAGCACAAACACAAAGCTTATTTCTATACAGTACCTACTTGCGTGATACCATCCATCTGCTTTTAAAAAAACTTTCAAGTTTCAACTTTCTATTTATAGTTTCGGAGTTAAATTCATTTGAGCTTGCACATATATGATTATGTATGAAAATACTTGTGCATTATGCTTGCTTCTTGTGTGTACGTGACGAGGATGGATTTTTAAATGTGGCATGGGTGAGCTTATTCTACATCAGCGGAAGGGTCATGAAAGGGACCAGGTTTCTAATGCCAACAAAAATAATCCTTGGCAGTTAATAATCTTTTGAATGGGGTCTGCTTATTTACCTAAACTCAATGAAGGTAAAGTCTCAAGTAAAATGCATGCATATTTTTGTTGTTGGTGTACTCGGGAAACCTGTTGCTGCACACATGCATTTACATTTCACACACCAAAATAGGTCAGCAGATTTATTGCCTTCCCTTTCTGCCTTCTACATAACCATTGCCAGTGCACTGCAGTGCGCATTTCTCCCTTGAAGAATAACATGTACACACACATCTCTCGGAACAAGTTGTTTCTGAAACTATATATTTATTACTTGTTTTTGAAAACACAAGTTATCTTTAAAAATCATAATGGAGAGGAATAAAATATTAAAACCGAATATAGATGAGGAGGTGCAAGGAGATTCAATTGATTTTGCCGACAATAAGGCATGTTGCAGTACAGACTCTCAATCACACAAAAACCCGAACGGGATAACTGCTCTTAGCAACCAGGAGAAATGGGAAAATCGATTGGATCAAGATTCACTAATTCTTCAGTCGCTACTTCCGGAAAACGTAAGATTTTTTAATTAAAAAAATATTTTAGAATTATAAATAAAAATATTACTGTCATAATAATTATTTTTTTGTATGTACATTTTTATTATTTGTTAGACTTGGGAATTCGAAATTATTGCTGCTCATCTAGCAGATAACCCGGACATCATGGAGACACTGATAAACTCGTCACCCTACTTCCGGGAGCTTCTCAAAAACAAGCGAGTACTATTTCTCTCGAAAAAAGTATTGAAAATATTTTACCACTGGATGTGTTCTAAATTTCCAGAATGCAAATATTCAAATCGTGGTTTTGTACTCAAACCCAAAGAGAAAGCTGAGCTGTTCCAGTGGCGTCAAGTGTGTTCATCTTGGCGCTTGTCATTCGACCAGCTAGCTGAAGAAGGGGCCATATCAAGTGTTATTTGGTTAGAAGACCATTACTTTTTCACGTGTAAGTCCCAAATCACCAAGTTTATGAACCATTTCGCAAAAACCCATCCTCCAACAGAATCAAGCACTCAAAATCCATTCATTGGAGAAAGTTTATGGTTACGTTTTGAAGAGGACACAAGTCTCTTTTTGAAGCCACCTTTGACCCTCTTGCGTATGTATGGTGGCCACATTCGTCATATATGGTTTGAATACTACCCAGGATATGGCTCAACACCCGAAGAACAATATTTAAAATGGCACCAAATGGTAAAATTTACACCAAATCTAAAAACACTTTCATTGACCAGCTATCGATTTTCAGACAATTTGGATTCCGAATTTATTAGGGAGCATCCACCTCCAAAGCTTGAATGTCTAGAAAAGTTGATCGTAAAAGATGTATCCGTTTCCCTGTTTGACGAATTAATACGCTCAAATGACCATATTAAAAGTTTGAAAGTGTGCTATCAAAACGAATATGATTTTGATGTGGATTTGAAATATTTGGAGGAATGTGAAATATATTTGAATGATGCATCCACTTTTAGTTTCATTCCATTGGAATTTAGCACTTCACCCCTTAAAAAATTACGATTTATGTGCTGCCTTGCGGAGAGACGATGGGGTGAATTGTTCAGAAAGTTAGAAGATGCCTGGGGCTCCACTTTAGAGGAACTGGAATTTTATCTTCCCGAAGCGACAACAATTGCGGCGAGAACATCGGCATTGCAGGATTCTCTAAATTGTCGGTTGAATCTACCAAAAGTTAAAAAGTTGAATTTGGTGATGAGCGATTCTTGTTATGCAATTGACTTTATGTTGGGATTGGAGAACCTTGAAAGTTGTGAGATTCACATTTACAGTTTGTTTGAGACACCAGAAGACTACAACAAGTGTACCAAGTCAATTACTATGTTGCAGGCACTTGATAAGCAGATTGTTGAGTGGGTTGAATTTACTTATAAGATGTATCAGTCTAATATATGGACTCTGTTCAAAAAATTGAAATGTGTAAAGCGGAGCGGGTCATCATATCACCGTTTTGAGTACCTGGACAGAAAACGTACGGAAATAAAATGAAATCAAATTAGTTCTCAAATTAAACTTGCGGATTAAACAAACTAGCCAACATTATAAATTTTTATGTGGCACTAACAAAATAAATCATGGAAGCGACCTAAAAGAGCAAATCTTGCCCTATTTTAGTTTTATCTAGCGTACTAACAGTGTAATCGATTTTTGTAGCATTTAATTTTGCAAAAATTAATGGCCCTTACGTGTTAGGTTATAAGAAATTACATGAAATGTGTATCAAAACCTTAAGAATGTATTTTTAATAAAATTTGAATATGAAGTGAATTTACATTGAATCTTTGTAGTTGTTTGATGAGTTGCATTCAGTTATGTTGAAATTATGATTAGCTTTGAGCATTGACAAAGCTGACTCCTGCTACCATGTATCGATATGCATGTACCATGTGTACCATGTCCAGTTATAAAAAGAGGACACGTAAATTAAAATCTCACAAAAAAATTAATCCTCCGGCATATGTAACCATACTTATCCTCCAAAAATGGAACGACGCCAGAACATTTTTAACACGATTCTGCAATTAAGCTTGTAAACGTATGTGCAAAGTAAAAACTTCGTAAAAAACTTTTCTGCAAAATCCTAGCTTAAAATATGTGAAGTCCTTTTTAGTGGAGAGAGATCCCGCTGGCGGTCTTCTCGGTATTTCCTGTAATGTTCACTAAAATGTTATTTTTGTGATACCCGATTGGAGATTTTAACTAAATATTGAAATGTACACGTACATGTATTTATGTATGTGTAATGTGGTTGTAGCAGAGTAATTCTCTTGCAAACAAACTTGTTCAAATTGATTAGGCGTTGTTCACATAAGAAGTTGTAAATTTAGAACTTACTTAAATTTTAATATCTTGAGTATAGTAAAATAGAGCACTTTGTAATTGGGCAAGCAAAGTACTGCATCAATGTTCCTATAAACTTTTTGCTTACTATTTGGTTTCCAACATCATCAGTTTATTGGTTAAGTAACAAATACCAAGCAATTATATATGCAGTGGATGATTAACAAAAGTAAACAAGAAATCCTCATTATTTTAATCATTAATTTTTTTATGTTGAATGTGTACTTGGTATAGATATTTGTTAAATAATTAATGTTTAATGTTTAAAAAAGTTGTTAAATATCAATTTAAAATTCCCCAATCCAAAAAACAATCACTAACCCCTGCAGTTTCGTGCTGTGGAATTATGGATGTCGGTTTAAGGCATTCTGGATTGGCTATCAGGGGTTGATTACAAAAGGTTTTACAAAAAAAAATTTAAATGAAAAAATGTACTGGATCACCACATCTTTTGTTGAAATATTTTTTAAACATTATTACGTAATATGGGAACGACCCCATAATTAACCTGGATAATGCGTAAATAGGTGATATTTTTGGGGCGAATGGAAAAAACCAACTATTCACAATAATTACCTTTTATATTATTAGTTTAGGGAATCAGTTATCATTTAACTTACACGAAATTGTCGCAGAGGAGAGTAGATGGTAATGCAGTGCAGCTCACAATGATACTGCAAGAAAATGATTCTACGTCCACTGAGCCGCCATACATACTCTTGTTTTAAAAAGCTTCCAAATTAAAATGCATAGTTAAAATCCACCAATTCACATTTGTTGAAACTACCCCGTTCAGCAGTTAGCCGTTGATTTTAAGGAAATAAAGTATGAGTAAAAAGTTAAGCAAACAGCGCTAATGACTACTACTGTCCACCTCTTTCATTTTTTTATTCATCACTTTTTTTTTCCTATGACACAAGTTCCTGTCTCATGATAACTTTTAATGAAGTTTACTCTAGGAATTAGATTGTACTCAATTTTTTTCGCCGGCAAATTTGCACTTTTAATTACATCTTCATTAGTAAAACTCATGTTCAGAAGCATGAATCATTCAGTTCGCATGCATAATATGCATGCTAACTTTTGCAACAAACGGAAATTCAGCTTGAGCAAATTTGAGTACCTTTAACTTATTGCATTCTTCTACCTCACTTTATATCATGAGTTATCTGTGTTGACACTTTTATGAAAATCAGAAAATGCACTTTACTTATTTCCTGCAAAATTTGCACTTATTATTGTGAAAACAAAAGTTGTCACAACTCATTTGTAGCATTTTCATATACAGTTGTAGATGTAATATAGTTTGCGCAAAATGACCACCACCAAAATTCATTAGTGAGCACAATCGTAGTAAAAAATATTCAGATCATATTCAGTATCAACTTAAGCTTACGAATGCATTTGAACAAACTCACAAACCTACGACCATGTATCCTTTGTATTTACTTTTCAATTTTAACCTTGTGGATATGACAAATTTAAAATGAGATTTTCTTATAACTGAGACAATGCACTCATATTATTTGAACAACATATATAGGTGGCGCCAATATTTACAAGACAAACAAGACAAACACAGCTATGCACTTGGTTGAAACATAAACAAATCAAACAAAGCTTAAATACTACATTAATTTGGGAGTTGTCCGAACTTACAGTGACACAGTTTGAGTAATAACCGCACTAGACTAACAAATGCACAATTTTTTTTCCTTTTCAGCTCTTGTGACTTTGTTTGCTTGCTGACGCATGGACAATGTATGTATATACATATATGAATTTGCTTGTATGTTGACGGCGTGCTGGTTAATATCTAAGTGAGAAAAAAATTTATACACCGCCAAAATTAGTGGAAAAATATGTTGATGACTTTGATGAGAAATAGATAAAACAGAGGGTTGTTACTTAAGGACAGATACAGCGGTCCCATTTTCAAATGTCCGTGATATAGTTTATCTTTTTTTATATACAACCAATTCCTCATTCACGACAAAGAAGT
>JAHZNC010004148.1:0-11993 GCA_027744095.1 Zhuqinia jingwanae | reverse complement strand
GAGGGAGAGAGAGAGAGAGAGTCGTATAAATAGGCAGACGCACATCAAAAAGTTACCTATCATTTTTATTCTTTGAGGCTGTGTCGTGTCGTCATCATAAGTTGCACACAAGCCATCTATTATTGGTGCATACCAGAAAATCCAGTAAAACACATCTGAATAAAAGAGTCAACATGAAAAGGACGCATGTTTAAGCATGACTGCATATTATTATTTTAGAAAAAAAAGTGGTAACTTTTTTTCTTTCTTTGTATATTATTCTTTGGGAACAAAATACATAAATAAATAATAGTACACATGACAAAAAGTTATTTACGAGTTTGGGAAATTGACGAAAGACAAAAATTTGAGGTGACATGTTGTTGTGAAGTAAGAGAACCCCGATAAAATAAGTATAAATGATAAAAAAAAGCACAGTAAATAATAAGTGTTTTTTATGTAAGTCTATTTCTACTCTACTATTTCATTATATAAGTACGTGTAAATAACTTTGTGTGTATTGTATTGTTATTTTTCCAAATTAGTAAAAAAATGTATTAAAAAAAGTTTAACATTGCTCATAAAAAACATACTAGTTTTTTTAAACGAGAAAAAAATATATTACGGAAGACTCCCAAAGAATTTTCTTTTTAAGTGGAAATTAACAGAGAAAAACAAAAAAAATAAGGAAAAACTTTTCGTTTGTGTGTTGCCAAACCAGAGAAGGACATTATTGTTTCCTTTTTTTAAAATATAAAGCACTGTTACTGCTACTATTATAATATGTGTGTAACTGCTGAGTGCTTAAGATGAAAATGGAACTGGAAGTTAAGAGCCTTCCACTTCTCATTTTGCTCCTTTTTTCGTACTTCCCATGACGCAATAAGTGAAAAAACGGTATAAAGAAATGCTTTTGTGTGTGTGTGTCTGTGTGCTCTTTCGAGTGCTCCGGCGTTTTCCATCCTATTCTTTGCATAGAGAATAGAGTTGTAGCAGATTGATAGGTTTGCTGACGTACTAAAAATGTGTACTTTTGCAAAAGAAATAAAAAAGTAGGGAAAAAAGAATAAAATTGATATTCTTTGTTGCATGAAAATAAGAGCCTAAATATATTTATTTTGTTTGGTTAGGTTGCAGGAGGAGAAGAGGAGGACGTTGTGTAGTATTCAATCTGTTTTTTGCTACCTCTCTCGCGGCAATAAAATTGTGTATTTTGATAGGTAAACTTTATGTCTTAAATTGAAATATCAACTGTATAAGTATGCCGTATTTGTATGCATATATTTTCTACTTTTGCTCTCGCAGGAATTTTACATTATGCAGCTTAAATAAGTATATATTGTGTGGCATGACATGTTGTACATAAAAAAGGAACACAATAAGCTATCAAAACCATGCCAAAAGAGAAGACAAAATCTGCATTTTCTCAAACTTGTCCTCCTACTGCAATGGAAGAGGATATATGTATATAAAATAATGTGTGTGTAGACTTAAGTTTTAACCAGCCTTCTGATATTCCAAAAGGACTGGAGGCAACGTGATAATAAAATCGAAGCTCTGGTGCAAATCAAAACCCTTCGTGTTTCTCTATTCTCCTCGACTTGACGAGTAGTATAGTCCTATGAAAATAAAATATAAACCGTAGAGTAAAAAAGGATAACCTATAACTAGTTTGCTTGTGAAAAGTTGTTTTCAACAGATACTCATACCCATATGCATATATTACGTATTTATGGTATAGAGGTACTTATTTTAAGCATAAAATATCTATGTATCTCTCATACTCACACTTCATGAAAAAAAACTTTATGAGGAATTGTTAAACATGGTATTGTACAATGTATATGCGTGTGTAGTAGTGTGACTGTGACTGTTGTGGGAGAGAGAGAGAAAGAGAAGAAGACGAAGGCAGAGGCAGAGGCACGAACTCTGGTAAACCCAGATCCACAATACCCAAAGGCATACAAAACTCACTCTCAGATTGAACAATATAACCTTGATCCACACTACTGTAGTATGTAAGTATGCAATGTATGCTAGTATAAATGCTGGTCTTTCTCTCGTTTTCACACGGCTACTACTCATATACAAACACAAAGCAATTTTCATGGGCTGTAAGCACTGCTCTTCTAGAGAAAGTTGTGGTTGTGATGATGCATCCATAAAAAAATTATTTTGCGTCTCACTCACTCACTCTCTGTTGTGAAACGTTGCTGCTCCTCTGCTCTCTCTGCGTGTCTGCGGACTAAAAACCTAAAATTTGGGGAAACCGGCCTGGTCGCTGTTTTGGCGTTGTTTTTTTCCTCTTGTGTGAGTTCACACACACACAGTGTTCATTTTGTATTGTGTATACATTATTATTATGTCGTGACAATATATAGTTTTTTTGGGTATGGGTTTACACACACAGTTTAAATAGTGGTTTATTATTGGTAGTGGGGGAATGGTTTTCGATTTTGGGAATCTGGTTGAGCAAATGAGAAATGTATAAATTGTAAGGATAACTTTGTGTGAGATGACTATAATATATACGAATTGTATTATGTTATGATTGTGACTAGGCTTGTGTGTGGGAACGGCACGTGAACAAGAGAGAAAGAGGGAACAAGTAAGGAAGAAAAAAAGGGTTGCATCCAAAGTCGACAAAGTGAAATTGGTTTTGAAAATGAGAACGTAATGAAGGCAAAGGGAGGGAAAAAGGCTGATTGTCGTCTATTGTTAGTCATCTACTCCGCGGATGGCGCGGATACCGAAACCAACCAAGTTTTTTTTTCTCCTGTGGGTAGGTATATAACTTTCTCTTGTGCTGTTGTTGGCAGGGCGATATATGAGTAGTAGTATATGAGTCTATAAATACAGAAGGGCGGCTAGATTGGCTTGAGAGAGAAGGGAAGCGGTGCACTGGAACAGTGCACACATACGGAAAACTCTTTCTCTGTTGGCATGCGGAGAGAGAGTGCAAGCAAAATTTGTGTAGCATAAAAAATAAGAACTGATTGTGATGAATACTGGGAAAAGAGATTTATAAATGTATATGTAACTGGTATAAACACACAAACACAAAGTTGTTGGAACGTAGTACGCACTCCATGAATAATACGTATTGTGATTGCATGGGCGATGTAAAAATAACACACAGGAGTAAGCTTTTCCAGCAGCAGCAGCACAATAGCTTTAAAACACATATACTCACACGGGTATATACACAAAAAAAACCTTCATTTTGAATCTAAACCCATGTCCATAAATCCTTCAATCCCTACTATTGCAGGAAGGACAGGAATAGCTGGAATGCTTTTAGGCTATATACTACAACAAAAAAAATTAAAAAGAAAATGCAAACCAGACAGAGAGGCATTTTAGTGAGAAAAATGGAAATTGGCAGGGTGGTGGCATTAGAATCATCATCATTCTCTTGATTACATTGTCGTCATCAAAAATAGCATAGCGGTATTGAGTGTTTCCTGGATTTTCCATTTACATTTACAATGTACGCTGGTTTTGTATAAAAATATATGATATTACTGTTATAATTTATTGAGCGCTACTCGGAATGGGAACAAGAGAAAGGGATTTATCGGCACACATGTTCCAGTTTCTTTTCTCGCACCGCCGTTGTTACACACAACCAGTAATATGAAATGTGCGATACAATAAGCATTTTATTTTATATTCTGAAAACCAGTCAACCAGCCAGTCGTTTAATTATTCTTATAAATAAATTTACATCACAAATCATATTCCCCTTAGAATCTATTAGAATTCCTATTTGTTAGAATGGACCTTAATTGCGCATTTTGAAATTTAGCATAATTAAAAATATCACTAGAAATCTGAAGACGCAGATGAACATGTTTGCTTTCTTAAACAAAATTTTGGCCTTTAATTTGTTTTATTTTCATTCTGACGCTGGGCGATGCTCATATAGTTCCAATTTTGATTAGATGCCAATAATGACAAGTTTCATGTTACTTATTGTGTAACGTGTACATGCGCAATTTTTTGTGAATTAGACCAAAGTTACTGGTGCATGATGCACTCCTGTTTCATGTTTTCCACTACGTGAATATTGTATGTACATCATTTGCACAAACGCCATATTATATTGCACTCTAATGACGTGTTTCTCAAAGTAGACAATCATCAACACCATAATATGTACTATCTGCCTATTACTTAAAGAAAAACACGAAAACTCCATCAAGACGTTCATGTATTATACACCCACCATCATATTTACATATTCAAAGAGAGAGAAGGTTACACTAAAAATTTACAAACTTTTTCCTCGTGTATGAAAGCCAGAAATACCTTGCGTGTGTGTAGGAAGTGTGTCGACATCTCTATACCTAAAGATGAGTGTTTCTTAATGTTGATGTGTGTGTGGGAGGAAAAGGGACAAAAAAATATAATGTAGAGTCTCTGCTGTCCCGTTATGCTTGCCTTGTTATTCTCTCTTTCTACTTGAGTAACACTCAACTCACGGAAGAAAATCTTGATTCCCTTCTGAAATCTCTCCCATTTAATGTTTCCTCCTTTCTACTTGACTGTGTGCCTATTTCCACAGAATATTATATGAGCACACACTATAACCATATATATATATATCTATCAAAGTATAAACGTTGCTACAAGCAAGGAGATGAAAATGAAAGTCAATCCTTCTCCCGTCGTCGTCCTCTTCTTCTTTTTCCTCCTCACTTTCAAAATTCTTGTGTTTGCGTATTTACAGTTTCCTTCTAGACGCTATATATGTAGTAGTGGTAGTAGTAGGTGGTGGTGGTGATGGTGTTTACACTTGCATCCTTTCTCGTAAACCACATCAAACCACTAACCGTGTTAACCAAGTAAAAGTGACTCGCTTCTGCTACTGCTGCTTGCTGACTCTGACTTCATGGCTCTTCTTGTTGAAGCTTTCAACTAACTTGTATTACGTCGTCTCACACACAGTTTGCCAGACCAACAGAGACTATTTTACCAGGTTTTAGATAGTAAGTATCAGTGTAGGAATACACCATACTTAATGCCACTAACCATATAAATCCCTATTTAGACTCACAGACACATACTCTCAACGACAGCATGCAGTATATATCGTATACTCACAAAAAACTCTCGTCTTTTCTTTCGGTTAGGAAACTAGCCAAGCATGCAAGGACATGCATCTTTATCATGTTTCTTTTCTTCCTTAAGTGTCGTTTATGTGACGGTGTAACAAGATTTCTTTCTATTTTTTCCCTTTAAAAACAACCAGCCCTATCCTACTATCCACATACAACACATTTATGCATACATTTTTTTAAACAAAAATATTGTTGAGGTGTATTCCATTTTTTGGGGTAGGAAAACGTTAAAAGAAAGTAAGCCGTATCAAGAAGCAGATGTTGCTTCTCTAGAGCGCACCAAGAATTTGTCATAAACATAATCATGATATTAGAAAAGCGATTTATATTGCACCTTCTTATACGTAAGTACTAGATACATGATATTACAAAATGAATAGCGTGCAAGTCTGCTATTTTCCGAGTCCGTTGTATTTAAGTGTGTCTTTTTTCCCTCGGGACGCATAACTTCTTTTTAAGTAGGCATTTTTACTTTACATTTACAAACCGGGACTTTATGCAAGGCAAATGTTTACTCTTTTAAGACGAAAAGTGACTTTTCTGGAAGGACATTTGTGTGTTGTCTTGTGTGTATGTGTGCGAACGTTAATTTTGTATGGAAAGAGAAAGTTTTCATGTAAAAGGATTCATTGTAGATCAAAAAGGTCTGCTCTCTATCCGTCATTCTCCTCCTTCTTCAAAGCAAATATTTTGCATGAGAGGAAACTTGCGCGATTATTATCTTGGGGAAATGTATATACATATTAGTTGTGTCTGTGTGTTGTTACTGTTTATTTATCCAGTTGACATCATTGGAAATTCTAGTGACGCCTCTATTCCATCCAGGAGGGAAGGGATACGATGATGATGCTGATGCTGATGATGAGATATAAAAGGAACGAGTTTTCTTTCCAAATTTTTATAATGGTCTTCATTAGTATGGCAAAGGGAAGTTGCTTAAGACGATTATACTTTACGCTGCGATGGTGCTAAGTAAGTTTACTAGATGAGAGGAGAAGAGCAATAAAAATGAATGTGGTGTTGTCCTTTAAAAAAATTTGAAAGTGGGAGCACACTTCACTCCAATAAACCTATATAGTCCCTCTGAGAAAAGTGATGACACAGTTTACAGTTAAGTTGCACGACACAAAGTTAAAATTTGTACTGTGTGATGAACTGCAGATATGCAGGTGCATTGTCCGTAAAAGTACATCATCTCAAATAGAAGTTGATAGTCAGGTATTATTGAATGGAGTGGAGTACTGGAATTTGTTAAAAAGTTAAATTTGGATTTCAATGGTAGCCAAACATAATGTTCTATTCTAAACTGCAAGATAAGACTATTATATACATACCGTGAAACAGCTTATATATATCAAAGTATAATAATAATAAGTGTTGTCTTTTGAATTAAACACTTGATGGCAAAAATGTATAGAATGCGATTAAATGTGGTTAAAAGTTCGCCGTCGCCCTACTTTAATGACACATGACACATGCAGACAAGACAGCTTCAAGTTTAGTTACCCAGCCTTTTAAATCTGTAGTAGTGACACAGGTTTTACAATTTGTCCAAAATGATAAGATGTCCCAATTGACTCATGTTGTTGACAGAGCACTTGGCGAAGAAAATGAGCGGGGAAGCTTTTTGTAATACAAAATTTGTATACGTAATCTAGATCTTCATGGATGTAAAAATGCACGAGACATAATATGCCTTCATATAATGTTTGGCTACCAAAAACAAACATGCCACGCAATAGTTGATGCTAGAGATAACTTAGGATGTCAAAGATGTAAGTACACACAATAATAATTAATAAACGGCGTTGTAGTTTGTAAAGTTGTGTATTTCGCAAATTGGAATATAATAAATAATATATTATTATTAATATCACATTACAGTAAGTTTTGAGTGTAGTTATATGGAAAATTGTACGAAACAAAGGATTGTTTTATGTCTTGAATTTCTATGACCTTGGCATAACTTTTGGGGTATTATAAGAAAACCATTTATTTTTATATTGACTAATTAATATTTCTACTACATAGTATTTGTCGCTATATATTGATATAGCTGTATATTGATATCTGTAAATGTCATACAAACAAATGACTTTTAGTTTTTTCCTGTACGTATATACATATGTATACCTATTATACTTTTTCCTTTTGTCCTTCTTGTCATGTCAGTCATTGCCATTTTACTCATAAGACATTTTCTTTATCTCCAAGCTCCGAACGACGCTCTGCTGCCAGAGTTGGCGTCCTCTCTGTCTCCAACTTAATTGGCATTTTAAACAATATTCATACATATGTACATATGATGATGTAGCTGACGTAGCTGACAATGATGATGGGGTGATAATGCATATGTAGATGAAAATGTCTTCATTTTTATTTCCTTTCTGCGTTTTACTACCACCCCTGCATGTAGATTGACATTTTAATAGTAGCCATTTTACTATTACTTATTTATTTTTTCTGTCTTGCGTCCAACATGGGATTTTTTAGACCGTGAACAGAAAACAAAATCTTATACGCTCCTATACGCAGCAGAGGCCAACAACAAATTCACAAAATGCAGTTTAAAGTGCCATAAAAATATAATGATGTTTGTTTTCGTATTTTTAGTGGTGGTAGTAGTAGAAGTATTATTTCCCTCCTTGTCATAATAATAATATAGAATACATACATAAGCATATTAGCAAGTGCCTGTAAGTAAATAACAATTATAACCAAATAGAGCATGATGAGAGCAAAAATATGAATGTTACAGGCAAATGGTTTCGCGAATAATAATGGGCGGACCTTCAAACATTAAGAAAACTCTTGAGAAAGAAATAAATGTCCTTGAACGGAAATGGCGTCTAAGACTATGTATGGCTGGAAAAGTAAATAGGAGACGAAGCAGAGTACTAAAAGTTGTTGTAGTAGTCATATCGATGTGTGTCATCATGGAATTGCAACATGGTGTACTACATACTCCTCTCTCTTCTTATCTTTATTATCATTTAATGACAACAAACTGGAAAAAAGAAGTAGGAGGAGAGAAACACATACTCACAATCACAAGGAAGCGAGTTCTAGTAACCTAATATGATATACATATGATGATCATCCAAAAACCGCCGTACCAAACTCGTATCATCATCATCATCATAATATTATGTATTTTAAATATGCATCACAACGACATGCTGCTGGAAGAAATTCTTTTTTTAGGTTACAAATGTTACTGGCATGGGAAAAAGCAATATAGGCAGTGCGCCAAATGTGACCAGCAGGCCATATAAATAATGACAGATATAAGAGGAGGAAATTCATAGAATGTTTTTTAATACAAACGTTATCATGAGATCATATATATACATTTTTTAATGCTATTTCTCCGGTCGGTATTTGCTAAACACACAACTATCTTATGATCAGCAGAAGAACAAAACTCCAAAAAACTGCGTCACTACGACCGACCGAGTGCTGCTGCCACTGCTGCTGCCACGTCTGCTGCTACGCTCATATAAAATTATAAGGATAACGATGTTGATTATGTAATTTTCTGTTTTTTGTTGTTGTGCGAATCTGGTTAAGTTTGCTTATATTGAGTGTGGGAAGGGACATTAAAAAATCAGCAAGGCAATCTATTTTTGGTCTGGCCTAATTTGTAGAAACACGAACACGGGAGAAAAAGCAATAAAAGTTGAGTGTGAGTGTGGATCATCATCATCGTCATCATCGCCATGTATGCATGTACTGTGTATAACATGGAATACAAAAGAAACAAAAATTAGAAACAGCAAAGCAGTACATGTCTACATGTGTATTTATAATATGATGGTTTCTTCAAGAAGACAGCAGTTGTACCTTATTCAGTACTCCCAACTAGCAACATCATAATGCATATCAACAAAAAATTATTACAGCAACCGGATGAAAGAAAGAAGAAAGTAGAGTAGGAGCAGCAAGAGGAGGAGGAAAAGACCTTGGAATTTTTTTTTCGCAGAAACATTTTCACTCACTCAGGCAGTAGTGGAGATATTGTAATAATAGCTTAAATAGATATCTCTCTCTTTTTCTCTCTCTTCCACACAAAGTCCGTGTTTCTTTCTCCCTATATACCCATACAAGTACTTATATATATGTGAAATATAATTTAATTTCTTGTAGAAGATTGTGAAAATTTCTTCCCTTTTCCTCAATTGCGTTAATACATACATACATACTATCCGTACGTACATACCTAAAAAATAGTGAATACGAATGTGTACGGACGAGATATGGAATTAAAAAAGCGCACACACAAAATAAACGTGTACACTGCTCCAAGATCACACACATGTGAGCACACTACTCCACTTATGCATACAAACACACTTAGCACTCCCGCCTGTATAATTCCATCGTAGTGAAACATGAATACATAATATATGTACACACGGAAGAACATGCATATTACTATGTGTAGCTATTACTATATATACCATGCTTCAATGAATATATCCTCCACAAAAGGGCATTTTACCACAAAACGCAATCCAAAAAGTGGAAAGAAAGGTTTTTATTTTTAAAGGATTTTTGGTGATGATAGTGTTGGGCATAGACTGCTTTTAATACTACTGGTAGTGGTGGTGGTAGTGTGATAGAAACACTAGTAGTTAAAATACTACTAGCGTAACTCTCTACACTGTGTAATGTGTATGTGTTATGAAAGAAAAGTAAGTGATGCAGTTAGTGGAATGTGAGTGAGGCTCGTTGGCAGGATTACACTATTACTCTTATCCTCATGAATCTACTAATGGCTCTTGTCTGTCTGCCACGGGAGAAACGGGAGCACATGAACAAACCAAAAAAGAAAAGAGGCTCTTCCTCAAAAAAGGAAGAAGAAGAAGAAGAAAATGAGTGAAAAGAAATGTGCAGTTGTAGTAATATGTAAGCATGTATAATGATAGCTCTTTCATTTTCTTGTTCTCTGCTTCTTCATCTTCTATTACTGTTGCGTTGCAGCGCGGTTTTTTAAAGCATCATATAACATGAAGAAGAAGAAGAAGAAAATACCGAGATCTATGAAACATCTTAACAATACACATTACATAGTATTGTATAATAGTAACGTGCATATCATCATCATTCTCATCATCATCATCCTCGCACTTTTCGTCTTCTGATGGAAGCTTTTGCATGCATGCATGCCTGCCTGCTTGGTTATTTTCTCTGTACTTATTATTTCTTTTCTTCAAATACCTTCCCTACTTTTTTTAGTGATTCCCCATTACATGGTAATATGCATATATTACTTAAAGGATCTCCATATTATCCAGCTTCTTGAGAGAAAGAGATAGAAAGCGTTTTCATTTTATTTTACTTCATTTACTTTTTTTTAAAGAAAAAGAAAATTCTTTTGGAATGATACACAAAGAAAATGAAGGCACATACACAAGTATTTGTACATATAGTTAGTATATAGCAAGAAGAGAGAGAGAGAGGCGGATACGTTGGGACAAGGAGGGTAAAAAAGAATGAGATCCGCTCAAGTGGCGGCAGTAATATCCTTAAATTTCGGCAGGCATTACTAGATTCCTAGTACCACCGCTACTGCTAACATTACAACAACCTTCATACATTAAAGAAAAAATGTCCTTGTAATTTTTTTTGTAAGGAAAAGAAACGGGGGAAAAGGGAAGAAGAATTATATTCTTTTGAAAGTAACTTTTTCCTCGGTTTCGTTTGAATTTTTTTAAAGAGAGAAAAAAACGCACTTTATTCCCATTTTCTGTTGAATACTTACTATACGTTGCATTATTATTATTCTTGTCTTTTTAGAATTTTTTTACCAAGAAAGCAAGCCAGACAACAAAACAACAATAACGAAAAGCGTTTCTTGTTTTTCATCATTACTTGTTTAAAACCGCTACACTTGTATAATAATAAGAAAGTTTTTACGCATTTGAAGAAAAAAAGTTTGTTAAAAAAGAAATAAAAAAACATTTCATTTTGGTGTATGTATTTTTTTGGTCCTCATTCCTAATTTCATTGAATATTTTTGTAACGAATTCAGATAAGATTTAATGCAAAAAACCGAGCCTGTTAAGCCGCTTGTTTGCATTATCTATCCACCAAAAAAAACTTATACAAAGTAGATACACATACATGCATGCGAGAGAAGAAAAAAGACACAAGTTGGAATAAAAGCAATATTTTCGGGGTTTTTTTGTGTGTGAGTATTTCAAGTTTACCCCTGCTTTAAATTCCACTAGTTGTTAGTATTATTATTATTATAATTGTATGAATGCCAAGAGTTGTAAATACATCCGCTTTTTATCCAAATAATATATATACATATTTAGAGGAAATTGCTATCATGCATGAATACATGCCAAACACACAACTCTCCAAAAAAAGCAATATCATCAGTAAATGCTTATTTTTTTGCTACTCATCTGTAGGTATTCAAATAAGTACTTGTAATTTGTTATATAGGTACAATATGTAGAGAAATACTTAATTCTGTCTTTAAAAGGATTACATTATTATTCGACGACCTTGGCAGTGACAAAAGATGTGTCGCCTTTTATATATTTAACTTTTTCACAAGACACAAGAATAGCGTGCACTACTTTACTTTCTTATTAAATTATTATCCCAAATTTATTGACGAAATGTTCTTTTGATAAAAAGCTTTAAACAAATAAATAAGTTTGTCGGATTACTATTTCCCATTGTCATTGTACCAAAATAATAATGATAATAATAATTACAAGTTGTACCAGTTTACTTTTTGATATTCTATGGATTATTCCAAAAAAGATAAACTATTACCTTGTACATTTGCCAAGAAATAGCATTGGCATTTACTCCTACACATATTTTATTATTATTATTGTTTTAAATTACCACCATCCGGCAAGGCAAGGA
>JAHZNC010004147.1:0-10949 GCA_027744095.1 Zhuqinia jingwanae | reverse complement strand
GAGCATGTTAAAAATCGCCGATTTTGTTTTGGAACCAAAGCCAAATGACGAACCGTTTGTCAGATCTGGTTGTTATTAGGTTTTGAAACCTACATTGAATGCATTACACTGTCTTAGCTTGATGCCTCTGTATGTAGTTGATTGTATGGCAACCAACTACATATAGGTTGTCTGGTGCAAAAATGAATAAAATAAGGCAAAAAATATTCTTTTTGTTATAAGATTTTTACGCTTCTGCAATTTTAATTATAACTTATATACATAGAAAAACATAACTAGACAAAATTCAATGACTATAAAATA
This sequence comes from Zhuqinia jingwanae, assembly GCA_027744095.1. Classification (NCBI taxonomy): domain Eukaryota; kingdom Metazoa; phylum Arthropoda; class Collembola; order Entomobryomorpha; family Paronellidae; genus Zhuqinia; species Zhuqinia jingwanae. Next base: position 10,646 of record JAHZNC010004147.1, on the reverse strand, counting down.
CCGCTTCAAATGTGCTTTCACTCATCAATCACGTACAAGGAAAACACTCGTAGACCGAGATACCTGAATCATGTAAACGTATCATATTCAAATAATAATTTTAATTAACTTAAGAAATCGAACATTTCGTAGAACCAAATGCTTCGGGGTCCATCTGTCAATAGTAAAAAAACCGGGAATGCGGCAACCAACATTCACCTTAAACTTTAAAAAAGCTGCATTACTCTAAATCCATTGAAACATCACTAAGCACCTTTTCTTCGACTTCTTTGACAGCATTCTTAACCACGGCTGGTTGGTCATTGTCCAGTCTCTTAACCACACTGACTAAATAATCCAGGAAAGTTTTCTTGGCTTTGATTTGGTTGTCAAGTTCAGATTTTCTAATCTAAAAATCATTAAATAAAGATTTTATTAAGTATAGAGAAGTAAAACAATAGTAAGGTCGAGGTGGTGGTGGCATAGATATTTGTATTGTTCGTAGTCTACAAACCAGTAATTCTTTATGTTCTTCTTGTAGTTTCCCAAGTTCCTCTTCACCTTTCTTGCGTTCTTGGGTATGGGCTAGAATTTTGACAAGTGCTTCGCGCTCTTGACACTCTTTTCGATTTCGTTGGACGTCGGCTGCCTGCTGCCTTAAACCCAAAACTAATGCTTTCATTTCGGCCATTTCTTTGCCAATATCGGAATTAATGGCAGTCCAATACAAGCTTGCTTTAGTGTTCGTGACAATGGCATGGTACGTCTTTCCTACATTTGTTCTGAGTCCATCTGTTTGTTCCAGCAATGATTTGAAAGCTTCATAAATTGCAAAAGTGTCACTGAAATGAAGATAATCAATTGATCAAACTTAAAGTAATTCTATTCACCAAGCATTGCAGGTGAAAATAAAAATTGAGATGAGTAGGTTTGACTAATGGACTAACGCTCGGTTCTGTAGCTCTTCAACAGTAATATCTCCATCGATAGAACTTAGGAAACGAATGTAGTTTTCAGTTAACTTGGTTAGCTTCTTCTCGTCCCCTTCACCGTCAATTATAAGACGTCGCTTGATAATTTCCACTTCGTCTGAAGCTAACAGTAAAAAAATCCCGCTGTAATATTATTACCCCTGGCATAATGTGGTCGGTGATAGTTATGTGAAGTCTTCACAGTGAAGACAAGTCAAATTCATCAATACGACCAATGTAATACATGATATTCTGGTAATCCACTAAGTATAACATTCACGTATGATGATAATGGTGATATATGACATACCACGTTTGGTCCCCACTTGTTTCGACTCCACCAAAGACGACGTCTTGTGAACACCTAGTCGCTGATTTAGGTCATTGAGATCTCCTGTGACCCTCGGCACTGGTCCTTCAACCAGAGATCCAGTAAACAGACCATTACTGGTTGCTGAAGAAGCTTCTGTGTCCATTTTCAACTTCCTGTAGAAATTGTATCAGTCACCTTGTCGTAAAACAACTGCTTACAACAACAACAACGGTAAACAGTAAACACCATCAACCGCAGCAAAACAGATTTCTTACAAGTTTCTATCAGAACAAAAACAAAAAAACTAAACTACATGAAACTTCAAAATGAAATCAATCCGCAAGTTCAGCACAATCCAATTTGTAAAATTTGCATTTACAGTCTCTGCTGATAAATGCCCCGGCCCAGAGTTGAAACTGAGACGAGCGAGGAATATCCAATTATTTGTAATGTAAATGTACTTTATGCCGGCATGCAAACATTAAAATATGGAATTCAAATTACACCGTAACGGAAGACCTTACCTCTGGTGTCTGGCTGGATATAATTTATAATTTGATAAAAAATTAAAATTACCTTATTTTGCTCGGGTTTTGGAATTTAGTCAAATTACTTGCGGTGCTTCATCAACTCAATGAATGTGGAATGAATTCAAACATGGGCATCGAGGATTTATCGACATGAATTTCTATATCAGCAACCGTTTCATACACATTTTGCATATACGTATAATATGCTGAATTTGTGCTCGTGCATCATTTAATTTTCCAGGAAATGACAGTCATAAATACCAAATCAAAATTATTATAAAAGTTTTTATTATCAATCTATTATTTAATATTATATAGCATTGTGTATGCGTACAGCTCTTCGAATTTCCAATCATAATCATTCAACGAAGGAATGTGTTAGTCAACTTAACATGATGGTAGAATAGTTATGAATGGAAAATTGGGAAGTAGACATAAAAATTAGCATTATCACGCTCTTGACATGTATATATCAAGTCAAAAGTATCAGGTACATTAAATTTCCACCCAATTATAAAATAACACATTCATCAAATCCCCTACCTCTCCAACCATCACCAACACCTCGGAAACCACCTCGAAAACCCCAGCCGCCGCGACCACCACGATAGCCTCCCCAACCACCAAGCCTCCTGTAGTCAAGTCTCCTGTATCCCCAGCCACCGTCCTTAATCCAATACCAATCGGAATAACTGCAATCAGCACAAGTCACAAGTCCCAATTATTATTATTTTCATATTAAAATTTTAAGAGTTGCAATTGGATTGATATGTCGACTATCGACATCCCCTCATTCTTCCAAAAATACTTACCAAAACCTAATTGCCCATTTACGCCTTCAGGACAATGGTGAAGCAACACAATTGATAATATCAAAAGAACATTCGAGGAAATTAATATATTCCGTTTCGAAAACTTAGAGGTACTGGTACTGTACTGGTTGATTGCATTTTGAGGTGTCATTATTTTAGATATTATGTACTATTTGTAATATTTTAAACAGCCAAAGCACTACTAGCAGCCAATTCAACAAACTGAGCTGGAATGACTACAAAACTGCAAACAACGTTATTACATTATCAGCAGTTGCTAATTCATCACGGTAGTGCCAGTGCCTGTCATAATACGGTTGATCTCATTTCTAATGAGTGGTGACTCATATTTCAATAATAATTTTAATGGGCAAATTATAATGTCATGTCATGAATAGATGAAATAATTAACTGGTAAAACAAAGAAAAGATGAAAGAGTTTTTCCAGACCCAAACAAGTAGAAACTGTTCTATAAACAGGCATTTTTTCATCTGCAATTAGATATGCATGTTGCTTTACACACGACACATGCTTTTTTGCAAATTGTAACGAGAAACTAGATCGTTGATTTTAAAAAAAATACAAATTGCTTATTTACCATGTTAAATGACAGTCAACGCAAACTTGTAAAGCGAATGTGATATCAATACATTGCATGTCTCTCTCTGAAAATGTATAAACCATGCAGAAAAATGCATGGCAGTATGTTTTGTTACTTTCTGGTTAATGGGAAAAATAATAACTTTTACATAAATACTAACAAAAGTTCCAGGATTTATATACTTTTTATGCAAACTGCCGTCCCTTTGATATGTATGATTTTAATATGTAATTATTACCTTCAACAATGTTTCGTTACTAATGCAAGTCCAATTGAAAAATAATTGTATTTGTTTGTCTCAAGTTGCCCATAAAATAATATTATTATATATGCACTAATTTCGTGAAAATGTTGCCTCAATTTATTTTTATTTCAGTAAAAAAATCAATGCATGAAGTTCATCCACTTGTAATAATATCAATATTGTTTAGTTCATAGGACAATGATATGGTGTTTGTAAAAATATTGAGTATGGCATGTCGTTTTTCACTGTTGAGTCAATAGTGTTGACTATTGGTCGAAATGGTCAAATATATATGGTTATATACGTTTCTCACAATTACAGTGGAATTAACTGCATGTGTTAATGCATAAATAAATATATATCCTAGTGTTTATCATTTACAATATTTGCACGGGAAAATCTTGTTCAAATGTTTTTTCAAGCTCAAAATGCTACGATAAGATAATTTCATTGAACCCTTAACAAAGTCACGTCATTTGTAATATTATATGTAAATGAGTTGATCAAATAATACACTAATGAGCAATACTACATTATAATCATGTAAAAAATAAACGTGTAAAGAATTCAACTCAAATTCTTGAACAAAATTTAGTAATTTGATTAGAAACATCATACAAAAGGTTTTCTTGATTGATGATTGCTGCTTTCCTGGGGAGGAAGAAGTGCATGAAGCCAGTCCAAGTAACTATTAATACTTGTGAAAACAGTTGGAAATCCCTGAATCGCACATGGGATCGTACCTGAAAGGTCGAGATTTAAAAAAAAATCAATGAAAATTCTACGATGAAATATATGCAAACTATTGACAACAGCATCTTATCTCACCCCATGAAACTATTCCACAAAGATACTCCGTTCCGTTGTTATCTGTACATTGAAGACCACCACCACTATCACCGTTGCATGAACCTTTACCCCCAGCTGGGTCTCCAGCACACATCATTCCATCCGATATTTGACCAAAGTATGCATCTGCACACTCTACATGTGTATATACACTAAGGTCAACATAAAGCAATTTTCTTTGTTGCTCATCATCGTCCGATGATCCAGTTTTTCCCCAACCACTAGTACGACCAGTTTTGGAATGTTCAGTAACACTTGACGGAAGGGCTATAGGTTTTACCATTTCATTCAAGTCAAGAGGATGATCCAATGTAATGATAGCAATGTCGTTTTCATAAGTTACCCTATTATTACAAGGAATAAAGAAAGTGACAAAAAAGTTTGTTAGTTTAGTATAGAATTAATTAGCCGAATGACTTGATCAACATAATTTTCTCAATTTAGGTTAGTTAGTTAAGTAAGTGTAAGTAGCGTACGGATTATAGCCTGGATGGCACACATAGTACTCAACATCACGATATTGCTCCGTTCCAACATCATTGAAAAGCTCATGCTCTCCAGCGACAATCCTGAGATTTTTGTGATGGTAGCCTCTTACACAATGACATGCGGTTACAATGTACGTATCGTCTGTGATAACGCCGCCACAGTTGTGATCATAGCCTTCAAAGTAGTTTCTCACTTGGAGTGAGATTTGAAAGGGAAATTGATGGGGTTCGGCTTCTGTCCCTCCAACCACGTAAATACTAGATGAAGTCTGCGGCGAATCGTTAATGTCGTTTGCTGTTTCTCGTTGAGTATATTTTATCAAACTGGACAAGGATGATATACTTTTGTCACGAAGTGGAAAGCTAGGTTGAAATTTGTCTGATTCTAAAATATGTAACAATTGGTTTATAATAATTGGTTGGGGGTTTTCATGAATTTTGTCCAGTAGTAGTACAATACTTTAAGTAATACGCGGATAATAAAAATAAATAAATTACCTTGGCTCACTGATACTAACAACAAAATCGTCAACACAATGGTGTACATCATTTTTGCACTTACCACCAACATTTTGAGAAATTACCTAATGTTGTTTTAGTATACTTTTTAAAAAAATGTGAAAATATCAAAATGTCATTTTACAGAATGACGGTTTGGCAAGCGACAGGTTGATGACAATTGACATGATGATGCTCGCTTTGTTCATGTCTTTTATACTTGTTTTTTGTATGAAACCATTTGACCGATACACTATCTTGTTTTTACTCCGGATGTTTGGATTTGTATTTATATCTTGTAATTTGGATAAAATAATTTATACAAAAGGCACAAATAAGAACGCACGTACATGCGTGTTTACGTATGTGGAATTTTTTAATTTGAAGTATTTACAGTTTAATATGTAGAATTTGAGCTTGGACAGATTATGTTGATTATTTACTAATGTTATCCGTAATAATGTTTTTACTATATTATTATGCTTGTTGGAATCAACTTATTAAAAGAGAAATGGTAGAGCATAACATATCAAATACGAATAAATTATGGTGATATGATGACTGATGACTTCCGATAAACAGGTATTTGTGATTCTTCAAATAGTTGCTTAAAAATAATATTTAAAGCAGACGAAAACGATCCTGGTAATTCTTAATCTTGATTTTGATGACACTTTTTTATTACGGACAAAGAAGGGCACAAAATCGGGGTTTTCAGCTTTTCGGATATCTTTAAAAGGATATTTCTTAATTTCATGCATACAAAGTATATGATATTCTTTTATAGTTCATGTATGTCGTGACAATAAAAGGTGAATGTCAACAGATTGCAGTATAATCGTCATAATCATTTCATTAGTTCTAACTAATAATGACCCAAAAATATCCGATTTAGATAAGGTAAAATTGTATATTTTTACGATTGGAAACATAAATGGAACAGCTCATGGCTAAAAAAGATTGTGTTGCAGATTTCTGCACAGCTTTTAATAAAAACTGATATCATCGTGATTTTCTGCAAATATATTATTTTACATCTTTTTCCTTATTTTTATCGTCTTTTATATTAGTCCTTGCAGACAGTGAAATTGGGCATTATGCAATATCTGAAAACGGCATGTGTCTCAGTGTGGAAAAGCTGCAATGCATCATTATTTGGTTTTCTGAAATGTAACCAAGATTTTTTTACAATAGGCATGTCATCATCAGGCAGAATTTCACAGGCAGAGTAGTGTGCTTTGATTACAAGGAAGCTGCTACTTACACAATGCACAATACTCTCATAAAATACACAAGGTTTTCTTTGAATTTAGTCGGTGTCATTGTCATTGCCACAACTAGTAGTAGTAGTACGCAAAGAGATCAAATGAAGCCATGTTCCAACTTTTATCGCCTTTTATTACGTCAAGTGTTGCAATGTACTATTTTTAGTACTTGCAAATGATATATATAAATTCTTGGTAATCAGCTTAACCGTAAAATACAGTACATCGTATCCCAACTTTACTTTCTTTCCTCCCACAACTAAATACATACATACTCATCTTGCTAATCAGCAGCAGGGTATGCGGCGTTGTGAAGTATTGTAGTTTTGTGTATCTTGGCAGTTGATAATTGGCACATATTTTTTCGATAGCAAGCATATGAGCATTTCCTGTTCAGAGGGGTACGTATATAGTTTTCTACATTATGCATGTACATGCTGACTTTTTACCATGTACATATCTTAAGGAATAATACACGCGTAACCTAACGAGTCTAATGTCGTCTCATGATACTGATAATTTTGTCGTTTAAATAGCGTGCACGTGTTATAGTACTCGTTAAACTTATATGTGTTACATAAGTTTGGATATCACGTAGTTGGTGAGACTAAATGTCAAGTTTAAGTTAACAAAGTCCATATAGTGCCGTAAGCTCGAAATCTTACCACAAATCCGAGAGTCACAGAAACGATTCCCGTCGGAAGTAAAAAGCACACGCATGTATCTCGAAAAGCACTAGCACTGGCAAATCAGTTTGAATAAGTTGAGCTAGTCTTATTCCCGAACCTATGCACAGGCATCATAACAGGCATATTCGGTAGCAGAGAAATTGAAGATATTTATAGGAAAAGCATTATTTTTTGTTATTTGTATTTTAATCATCGTAAGAACAATTGACATTACTTTACTGAAAGGATATTCATATCAACCCACGTATTATTAATAAGTTTTTTTTTTTTACTTTTTCTGTTTCAGCTCTAGAGTTTGGGTTTTTTTGGTGACTTGTGGGTTAGAACTATCGTTTCGTTATAATTTTCCTTGTATTGAATAATTTGATCTACACGTCCATCTTTTGGAAGCTGCGAATTTTGGCGAAAAGTTTGAAGAAGTTGAGCTAGTCTTATTCCATTCCGGAACCTATACACAGGCATCAAAACAGGCATCATTATTCATAAGTTTCAAAAAGAGTTCCCTTATCGGTTTCAGCTCTAGAGTTTTGTTTTTTTGGTGACTTGTGGATTAGAATTAGAACTATCGTTTCGTTATATAATTTTCCTTGCATTGAATAATTTGATCTACACATCCATCTTTTGCGAAGCTACGGATTTAAAATGGCGGAAGGTTATTTTGTAAGTACTTATTTTTTACTACTCATACTCATATAGTACTCATAGCGAGTTCCACTATACTCCGTGACTATTTTCATAAAAAAAATCATTTGTGATATACACCTCTCACCATTGTTTTGTAGGAACCCACTGTAAAACCATATTCTAGTTTCAACGCAGCCGAAGACGCCAAAACCCTGCGTGCCGCTATGAAAGGTAAAAAAATGAAAACATGTTTTATTCATGTAGCACATTCTTAATGTCAGTTTAATAATTTTTAAACAGGCTTCGGAACGAACGAACAGGATATTATCGATGTACTAACGAACAGATCAAATTCTCAAAGACAAGAGATAAATGATGCATTCAAAAAGGAATTTGATCGGGTACCTAATTTGAATTATTCCAATTTATTCTGTAATTTTTGCCAAGTAGTTTACCATTTGCTAATTTGTTTGGATGCATTGTAAATGATGAAACAATTTAGGACCTTATTGAAGATTTAAAAAGTGAATTGGGAGGAAAGTTTGAGAAACTGATTTTAGCATTGATGGAGCCACCTATCGTTTACCTAGCTAAAGAGCTGTATTATGCTATGAAAGGGTTTGGAGCTGACTGCGATGTTCTAACAGAGGTAGTACCTATATAACTACTTTAATATACCCACAAACAAATTAGTGAACATATTTCCTAACTTTGATGGGTTTTTGTAATAGATTTTGTGCACTCGTACAAACCAGGAAATCAAGGAAATTGCCGACGAATATGAAAGTTTATATGGAGTAACATTAGAGGATGCTCTTGACGGTGAGGTTTCGGGAGAGTACAAGCAACTTCTCATGTTGCTACTTTCGGTAGGCCAAACATTAAGCCTTATAGCTGGTCGTTCCGCACATTGCACTAGACATCCTATCACTGCACTTATATAAAAGCACGATGTCAAGTCAAGCAGAAGCATGTATGTCAAATAAAATTCATTCTCGGTGATTTAGGGTGCTCGGGATGAGGAAGGGATTTATCCTACCAAAGCATTAGAGCAAGCTGAGAAACTCTATAATGCAGGTAAAGTCATTGTAGTGGCTCATCATTATTTATGAAATTTGCACATTTAAACACAGATATAAAATATCACAAAATTAAAAAAAAAATGCATATGTTTTAGTGATAATTATTTGCAAATTTCTTCAGGGGAAGGGAAGTGGGGGACTGAAGAAGAAACGTTCATCGTCTTAATAGCACGCCAATCTTTTGCCCAACTTCGTTTAATTTTCAAAGCATATGAGAAATTGTCCGAACACAATCTGGTTCAAGCCATTGAAACAGAGTTTTCCGGAAAGTTGCGTACAGGGATCATAACCATTGGTAATTTAAACAGTACCCAATGTAAACTGTTCATAATTTATGCAAGTTTAAATTTGGCAATAAATATGTCTCATTTTTCATTATATACTACAGTGAAATGCGCTATGGGTAAAGGTTTGTATTACGCTGAAAAACTTGAGTTGGCTATGAAAGGTAAATTAATTGATGCTAATATATGCGTTAATGAATATTACCCATGTAATTTTGGCTATTTTAACTCATATTTTTTGTCATCGGTGTAATTTTATGACTTCTAAATAGGACTTAAGTTTATGAACAAATTTTCGAAAGGACCCTTTACGAAGCCGTGGAGTCGGAAACATCCGGAGACTATAAAAAAGCAATTCTAAACCTCATTCAACCCTAAAAACAGGAAGAGGAATGTCTGTGGAATTTTTTGTTGCAATAACCGTAATTTTAAGTGAGACATTTAATAACAATTACAGTTTTTAGCTGTTTATTTATAATAGTTATACAAATAATTTCTGTATGATAATAATATTATGCGCTACATATAAACACGAACCCACCAATAGTCAGCGTTCAGAAATTTAAAAGCACATAAGTGAAACTAACTTTTTCGCACAAGTTACAAATGTATGGATGGGTGTGATTTTGAATGTATGTAATAATGAGTCAACAACTCTTTATAAGAAACAACAAAATAAAATTCATCATACGTTTTATCTCATATTGTTAGATTAAAATTATTATGTAAAAATCCTTCAACAATATGCTTTTGTAATAAAAATAATGACATATTAATAATATTTTTTTATGAGTTTATAAAATTTAGAAACGTTTGTAAATTATATTTTAAGCCTTATAATTTTATTGACACGTAAAATTAACGAAAAATTAAAGGTTTACAATATAAAAATATGGTAACTGATTTGTAATTATTGTTTGTTTCATTTTCAATACAATTATTAACAGCGAGCCTGTTCAAGTTTGATATTTCTCTGCATTTGCTGCTTCTTCTTCTGCTTATTTGCTGGAGAGACCCCAGACTCATCGTAGAGTCTATGATACCGATGATGATTTTGTGCTGCTTGAGGCAATTCTCTGGTAACTTGGTAGCTATTGCAGGCACCGTCAACTACTTTTTCCTCCTTCAAATTTTCAGAAAGTAGTTGTACCGCATTTCTAGCAGCCTTGACACTTTGATTTGCCATGGATCGGGTTTTCATGGATGTATGGTTGTCTTCGTCAATACCATCATCTGCCTGGTTTCTTTCATATGTTTCCAAACATGCAAATTTTGGTGAATGTGGGCAAATGTTGTAAACGGTAAGAAGAGATTTAATCCTCAACTTTGAATGGCCATTTGGATCATCCGAAAATGTAAAGATAAGTCCATAGTGTTGAGGAGATTTGGATACTGGTAGTCGCAGGATGAACTTGT